>LR812519.1:25706560-25966560 GCA_903798195.1 Danio kyathit | reverse complement strand
TTTTTTTCCACAATTCTTTAATGAATATAATAGTACTAACAGCAGGATTCATATGAAATTTAAAAAAAAACTATCATTTGGAATGTTTTAAAAGCAACTAATTTCACTTTTAATCAGTTTAATGTAATTAAAGGGTTTTGAACAGTAGATATATAGATTTATAGATATATAGTAGATATATAGATTTATAAATAAACAAATATGTACAGTTGAAGTCAGAATTATTAGCCCCTCTGAATTATTGGCCCCCCTGTTTATTTTTCCCCCAATTTCTGTTTAACGGAGAGAAGATTTTTTCAACACATTTCTAAACAATCTTTTTAATAACTCATTTCTAATAACTGATTTATTTTATCTTTGCCATGATGACAGTAAATAATACTTGACTAGATATTTTTTAAGACACTTCTATACAGCTTAAAGTGACATTTAAAGGCTTAACTAGGTTAATTAGGTTAACTAGGCAGGTTAGGGTAATTAGGCAAGTTATTGTATAACAATGGTTTGTTCTGTAGACTATTGAAAAAAATTAGCTTAAAGGGGCTAATAATTTTGTCCTTAAAATGGTGTTTCAAAAAATTTAAAACTGCTTTTATTCTAGCCAAAATAAAACAAATAAGACTTTCTCCAAAAGAAAAAATATTATCAGACATACTGTGAAAATTTCCTTGCTCTGTTAAACATCATTTGGGAAATATTTAAAAAATAAAATAAAATTCAATGTGGGGCTAATAATTCTGATTTCAACTGTATATAAATGCATATTTGACCTTAGATCACAAAAACAGTATTTTGGCAATAGCATTGTACATGTCACAAGCTATGTTTCCATCCAAAAATGCGAATTAACTTTATGCGCAAAACTGGATTATCGCATAAAAGACGTGCAAATAAAGCAGCATTTCCATCCAATGAGTGAAAGCGAACAAAATAACTATTAACTGGCGCCAAATATCATCAGTAAAAACTGAATTTGCTGCAGTAGGAGAAGCTGCATCAATCTTTTCTTCATCTCATAAATGACTTGTGTCAGACGTGGAGCACAGACACTCTTGATTCTTAGTGTCATTAATAATATAATAACACTAATACTTAAACGGTAAGGCATTTTAGAATGACAAAAACAACATTTCAGATGGTTTATAATGTGCAGCCTGCTGGTTTGCCCATTTACACACATTTTAATCATCACATGATATCATGATATCTTGATCTTGATAACAAAATCACATGACCTTTTTTTTCGTGCGCACACTGGAATTTGTGCGGTAAAAGTGTTTCCATCGTAGTTTATGCGCATCTTTTCTTATCGAATGAAAAAATGTTTATCCTACTCAGTTATGAGTATATGTTTTTTATGCGCATTTTCAAAATTTTTGCGCATCATGCCGTTTCCATCAGCCGTTTTTTTTATGCGCATATCCAAAATGATCGCTGGAGAACTACAAATCTGCCAGCAAAAAAACTACATATCTTGTCATGCACCACTCACACACCTGGCCTAGATCGCCATGATTGCAAACAGACACCGCTGAAGCTGTTTAGGACTAATTACACAGAGTATTTATACACCTCTCAATCACACACACGTTGCTGAGTCTTGTTTATCTGTTTGTGAACTTTACAACGTGTTTAGTGTTCTTTAGTGTTCTCGCTTTGTTTTAGTGTTTATTCCTGCCTGCTGCCTGCCTGTACTGACCATTCGCCTGATATTTGACGACTCTGGATTTCCTGCGTACATCTGTTTGCCCCTGTGTTGACTGCTGCCTGCCTGACCATTGTCATAATAAACCTGCATTTGGATCCTCACTCCATTGTCCAGCGTTCACTTCTCATTACAGAATGCGTCAAAATTATCAAAATGATTTATTTTTTCTTTATGCCAAAATCATTAGAATATTAAGTAAAGGTCATGTTTCATAAATACATTTTTGTTATTTTTCTATTTTAAATATATCCAAACATATTTTTTTCTTAGAAATATGTATTGCTAAGAACCTTATTTAAAGACAACTTTAAAGGTGCCATATAATGCATTGATTTAATCAGTGAAATTGTTCTCTGAAATCTATATAGTAAGTTTACAGCTCCAGTAAGTTCAGAAAAATCTCCAGAAACGATTTTATAAGCTCATTTATTACTTCATAAAATACTCATAGAATCAGAATGTTCATGATTGACCATATATATGAGCTCCGCTCTGACGTGCAGCTATTACAGACACACACACAGCATGATGTATGCTGAACACGGACAAATATAAACCCAATCAGAGTAACATTAACCTATTTTGCTCACCAGATATGTTGTGGATAAAGGCTAAATTATAATAGGGCATATAATAGTTTATATATGCACAGCTAGTGTTACTTCCCATACTATTAAACTTCCGGTGAATGGCTAATGTGACTTTTTTCAGTTTTATACGGTTCCTTTTACAGCATCAGTGCTGTAATGTAATTCAAATATAATCAGTTAAATAGACTTCAGCATTCGTTTAGTTGTTCAAGTGTAAAACGAGATGAAAAGCCACTTACATGCACGCTCATCAGGATTAGCAGGCTAGCTCAAAAACTCCATTGAATACACTGGGGTAAAATAAATGTTCATATTTTAAAGACATGGCGCGGAAAAATGTAATTTAATGCAGTGCTTCTTGTACATTCTGAGACCCACTTTCTATTGTTTATCACTCAGCCAGTGGAGATTGTTTATATTGAAAGAAAACAGACCTTAAACACTGCGATTTTGTAACTGCATACAGTTCACCGGAAGGGATTGACCCAGGTTACTGAAAAATTAAAAGTCTTTCCGCATACTTCTGCATATACCCTATTAAACTTGACTAAAGAGAGTGATAAGAGATACATCGCATTGTATTTTGAACCTATAGTCAAAGAAAACACCGCCTAGAGTTAATATCCTCTGCATGAACAGATGACAGTTAAGCTGAGTGATTTGACACGATTCAGCAGTCTACATGTGTTTGTTGAAACATACAGTACACATCAAATTTCACAATAAACATGATAAATTAACAAAAGATGTAACTAAACATACCTTATGCTCACTGAATACAAACCTAGAAGAACACTCAGATCTCTAGGATCATATAAACTAGAAATTCCAAGAGTTCAGTCAAAGCAGGGTGAACCAGCTTTCAGCTACTACGCCCCTCGCTGCTGGAATCAACTCCCAGAAATGATCAGATGTGCTCCAACATTAGGCACATTCAAATCCAGACTGAAAACACATCTGTTTAGCTGTGCCTTTACTGAATGAGCACTGTGCTACGTCCGACAAATCGCACTATTATGTTTTTCTCTTCTTTTTCATTCTTTTACAACCTGTTTTAACATATTTTTATCTGTTTTTTATTATCTGTTTTTATTTTTTCTTATACTTGTCTTTTTTATTCCTGTTTATGTAAAGCACTTTGAATTGCCACTGTGTATGAAATGTGCTATATAAATAAACTTGCCTTGCCTTATGCCTCCTCAGAGTGCAGATGAATAATTGTGTACCCAGTAACACACAGTAAACAAATTAGCGCTCCCGTTTTCAAAATAAAAGTCCCACATATATAGTAAACGAAATGTATGCTTAAAGATAACTAGGGGAGGAAAATTATCATTGTTGTCTCACTAGAAAATGTTAGCATGAGGCTTGAATATTAATAATCTCAGAGCTTTTTTAATGATCTCGATTGATGACTTGGCTGCTTGTCAGGTCCGGATAAATGACCCAAATTAGGCATACATGCAAATGAGGAGGGCATGGCTTGTAAGTCTCGTCACAGTTTGTTTTGTCTTTTGATTGGCCCGTTGTCCACCGGGGTTTTACACTTGTGGAATTTACATGAAAACGAGGAAACAGTGGTGTCAGGCTCACAGTATGCCCATTTCCATATACTGATCTTTTATTATCCTACTATGCCTTGGTATACCCAGATTTTCATTATAGGAACCCTTTAATAGCAATTTATTTCAATGTTTAAATTTTTCTGAACCTTCAGATTTTAGATTTTCAAATTATTATATCTCTGGCCAAATATTGTCTTATCTAACACAAATACATCAATGGAAAGCTTATTTATTAAGCTATCGGGTGATGTGTAAATCTCAAATTCTCTCTGTTCTCTCACACTCTGATGCTCTAATGACAACCGCTCCCTCAGTTCCATCAACCAATAGAGATAATCTCTCTCTGTGTCTCTCTGTGGCAGGAGCACTTCATGGAGGTCATGAGGCATCAGGAGTTTCTGCTTTTGCCTTCATGTGAAGTGGAGAAGCTTTTAGCGTCTGATGACATGAACGTTCCAGAGGAGGAAACCGTGGTAACAGCACTGCTCAGCTGGGTCCGCCATGATGTGACCACCCGTCAGTCACAGCTTCCTGCACTTCTTGCTCACATCCGCCTTCCTCTGCTTAAACCACAGGTCAGCCAACCATCAGTCCATCCGTCCATCCGTCCATCCATCCATCCATCCATCCATCAGTCAACCAGTCAGCTAGTTCTTGATTCTGCTGTGCTGTTCAGGCAGCTTGATCGGTATCCCTGTAAATCCACAGAAAATCATTAATCTGCATTAATTAACATATCAGCCAATCAGTTAATTGAAAGATCAGTCAGTTATTCGGTCAGTCAGGGTGATTAATGATCACATGCTTCTTGAAGTTTTGCAGTAGGGTGCTGAACAGCCATTGGGCTTCGTCAGAGACTTTTTTGTTTTAAAGGGACTTAATGCCAGAAAGTTTTGTTTGTAGTGACACAGGTGGCCTTAAAGTGAACTGCAGTCAGCAACTTTTTTCTCGTGCTTGCACCATATTATGTAAGCGGTGAAAGGAGTCAAAATTTTGGACAGAGTTGGAGCACATTTTCTGAAAGTTAACATGAAACACCACATGTATATAGCTTTGATGATTAAGTGTACAACCATTTCTAACAAAAGATCCATTAATAAAATATGTAATCTACAAATTAAACAAATGGGATGGGATACTGAAAAATAAACAGAATCCTGTGCCATGCATAATGTTTACCGCACAGTAAGCTGATGTGTTCATTCTATGTAAAAACTTTAAATTAAAAGTTAGGTAATGTAAAGTAATGTAATACAATACTGTATGCAATGTATCAAAATCAAACTAAAACTGTTATTTAGAATACTTTAAATAAAAGTTCAAATAGATGTCTTCGGAGAGACCGAGAAAATGAAAGTACACAAGTGCTGAGGTGAAATCAGATGCTCAAGACATAATCTTTAAAATAATGACTTGTATTAAAAACATAGCAACTTTAATGACAGAGGTTTATGATATAAGAATTAGAGTGGAGCAAGAAGTGAAGCCTTTTTTTTTCTGTGGAGCGATCATGGATTGCAAAGCTAGTCAGGATGGAATTCGAAGTTGAGCAAGGAGTATGAGATGGAAAACCCGGAGTGGAGCTGTAGCGGATCGGTTGGAAAATGCTTTGAGCACAAAGTAAAAATTTCTTGCCGCTACACTCTGACATAGAAGTGGCTACTGCGGCTCAGTGCTCAGATACACAGTGCTCGTAGCCAAGTTTATTTTTCATTCTTTGCTTAGGAGTAAAATTAGTTGGAAATATCTTTGCAGTGATATACTGGTAATGAATATCCTGACACATTCCATGTTGCTAAGATGAATATGCAAATATGTGCTGCGCTCTTTCGTCTCAATAACAAAACAAACACAACCAACAGGCAGTGGACAGAAAACAGCAGTTAAGAAAGCATAGCAATATGGGTATGTTTATACAAGATACTTATGAGTATTGTGTGGACAGATGAAGTAATTTAAAATAACACTGTTATGATAGTTTAATTATAAAATATATTGCAGATAAAGCTATCAAACTGCATTTGTTAGTGTAATCCTGCTTATAACGTGATTGTGATTTTTAATCTTTAAAGAAATACTGCTTTAAATTGACCAAAAGTGACACAGTAACATTTGTTATGTTACAGAAAGTTTGTATTTCTAATGAATGCTTTTGTATATCGTTTCTATTAATTTCTGCAAGTATGGTTAGTAGCACATCAATTTGTGATGTTTAAACACTAGTTTAGTGTATTTTAAAAAAATATTCAAAGCATTCTGTGATACTTAAGACTGAAGTAATGGCTGCTAAAAAAATCATATATTTTTATTGAAATAAAAAACAGGTAATTTTACACTGTGCTCACATTTTAAAATATATACTTTATGCTTTTTTGGTCAAATAAATGCACGATTAGTATTCATGAGACACTTTTTGTAGACATAAATCTTTAAGTTTTTAACCTGAAAGAGAAAAAGACTTCTGTAATTTTCACTAGAGAATTCAACCCTTGCTTGTACTCCATTATGAATTGCATGTTACATGTGTTAATGCGTAAAACTAAGCATGTGTTGCTAGAAGCCTTTGCATTTATGTGCCTGTGTATAGCACTGCTGTTTGGCCTTACAGTATGTCTGGTCTTTGTGTGTGTGTGTGTGTGAAGGTCAGTGTTATTATGCTGGACTGTAAGGCTGTGCACTCAAAGATGGGAAGGGATCATTTGGAGCCCGGAGAGTGTGATAAGGATGTTCCTGCATCTCCTTTTACCTTATCATGTTTTCCCCTTCTTATAGATACAAACTGAATTATTATTATTATTATTATTATTATTATTATTATTATTCATTCATTCATTCATTCATTCATTTTCTTTTCGGTTTAGTCCCTTTATTTATCTGGGGTCGCCACCGTGGAATAAACCGCCAACTTATCCAGCATATGTTTTACACAGCGAATGCCCTTCAAGCTGCAACCCATCACTGGGAAACATCCATACACACTCATTCACACACACAATCATACACTACGGTCAAATTTAGCATACCCAATTCACCTGTACCACATGTCTTTGGACTTGTGGGGGAATCCGGAGCACCTGGAGGAAACCCACGCGAACACGGGAAGAACATGCAAACTCCACACAGAAATGCCAACTGACCCAGCTGAGGCTCGAACCAGCAACCTTCTTGCTGTGAGGCGAACGTGCTACCTACTGCGCCACCGCGTCACCATTATTATTATTATTATTATTGTTATTATTATTATTATTTATTCATACATTTTCTTTTCGGCTTAGTCCCTTTATTAATCAGGATTGAACCGCCAACTTATCCAGCATATGTTTTACTCAGCGAATGCCCTTCCAGCTGCAACCCATCACAGGGAAACATCCATACACACTCATTCACACACATACACTACAGTCAGTTTTAGCATACCCAATTCACCTATAGTGCATGTTTTTGGACTTGTGGGGGAAACCAGAGCACCCGGAGGAAACTCACGCGAACACGGGGAGAGCAAGCAAGCTCCACACAGAAATGCCAACTGACCCAGCTGAGGCTCGAACCAGTGACCTTCTTGCTGTGAGGCGATCGTGCTACCCATTGTGCCACCGCGTTGCCTTATAAATAATATATTTTATAATATATTTTAACTATAATATAAATGATATATAATATATATTACAATAATAATACTAATATATTGGTCTGTTTTATGTTTTCCAATATTCATATCTAAACATTCTAAAACCAAATGATACAAGTTGAGCATGTGGAGTGTTGTCTTATGAGAAACTGAACAAAATGAACTCATATTATGCTTAAAAAAAGAACAAATAACAGAGGGGGTATAAAAATGACCTTTTCTGAGCACACTGCCAGATATTTGTTCTTGTTTTCATCATGAACTGAATCTTAAGTATTTTTTCTCATTTAATGTTGCTTCAATAAAAGTATATCTTGATTTAATAATTTTTAGACATTTGCACTGGAAAACAAGACATTGCAACTTTAAAATGTTTTTAACAGTAGACTATAATCAGAAGGTACGGTAAAAGTTACTTAATAATACACTCTAATCTAGTGTTTTGGGAGCAGGGTTTTTTAAACCTCAAATTGCAGTATGTTTTGTAAGATTATTTAAATAAGAAATGACATTTGAGGAAGATTTTAATGTGTCATATCATGAATATAAAGTTTTTAAAGGCAGTTGCTGAAATAAACAACAACGGCATGTTCAAAATCGCTTAAAGCATTTTTCTTTTCCATTTCAGATGCTCGGTTTGAACTTGTCTTGATTGTCTTGACCATGTCTGCATGCCTAAATGCATTGAGTTGCTGCATCGATATTGGCTGGTCAAGTATTTACATAAACAAACAGCTGAACAGCTATACCTAATAAAGTGAGTGCGCAGTTTTTGATATTAGTGTCATGCACTCAATCCATGTGTGCAGGATGTGATTTTCAGCAATTTAATTGAGGGTCTTTCCCTTTGGAACTCAATGCTTTGCACTTTTTTATTCATTTAAATGCATCATGAATTCCAAATTTTCTCTCCCTCTACCTTTTCTCTTTCTAGCTTCCATCTCTTAAGAAATATTTAAATAATTCCAAGATGAGCGTTCTCCCATCGTGGCTGGCTGAGCAGAGTTTGTTCAGTTCCATCTAAATGTAAATCGCAGGTTGTTCTGTGCTTTCCAGTGAAGGGAAAAAAAGCCTTTCTAAGCCACCGTCCAGCCTTCCCAACTTCCATTCTCTTCAACACATTTTCATCAGTATTCATGTTCAGTGAAGATGATCGATTCTGGTCCATGACAGATGCTCTTGTTCACTGTACGTGACACAGGCACGTTTTATGAAAGAAGTGGAAATGATTAGCTTTTGTTTTTAGCACAAAGAGGAGAAGGAGAAAGGGAGGAGCGGCGACGTGATGGATGGAGATTGGGAGGGAGGTGAAGGCAGAGACTGAGAAGGTGGAAGTTCTGTTGTATGGGTGGAATACTGGAGCGCTTTTCTGGGTGCAGTGATGGATGTGATTATGGATATGGTCAGATGCTACTGAATGAGGCCACACATATATGGGTAGTTGACAAATAGGCAGTAAAAATGCTTTTTTTGGTTAAAAAAACAAACACTTTTAACCTGTAAATACTCTCTGCTCTTCAAAGCTCATTTCAACCCCTTATTGTTTAAACTGCATAATTGTATAGGCTATTGGAAGACTCTTCCAATCTCTTTAATTGGCAAAATAAATGTGATAATCATATTTCTTCCTCTAATATTATATTTATTTCATAATATTCCAACACTATTACCCAAGTCCTTCTTTAAACACTTGGACTTGATTATTCTTCCATTTCTGTGGAACTACAAAAGTTATTATAAGGATGGCTAAATCTCTCCATAATATCAGATCCTGAGAACTGTTATGGAATTCCATGAGACAAGACCACAATAATTACTATGCAATAAAAGAATAAACCTAGTAGCAGACCTGCAAAAGAGCAAGTTCTTCAACTGCCTCAGTTACCCATCATGTGCCCCCCTCTCTGCCACCCCCTTCACTTCTTCACTCAGAGCTCAGGTCACTGACATTCCACACCGAATCTTTATTGTGAATCTTCATATGGTGTGTCTTGTGAATCTATACCTTTAACTTGTCTTGTTTGGCATCAATGGTAGTCACTTGTATTATGATAATTATTGTCTGAGTTTGGGAAAAGTCTGTCCTACTGAAGTGTGAAATTGTCTGTCAACTATGAACGTTTTACTCCAGGTGGTGATTAGTTTTTAGGTTAACATATGACCAGACAGAGGTCTTGGTGAAGCTTTTATTAACTTTAATTTACGTTTTTTTGTTCTGAGTTGTGTATTTAAGGGAAATGCGCAAAAATATCATTGGGATCTTGTAGCCAAGACACCCCGTTGCAGCATCTCTTAGACTTTTAGATATGCTGCAACGTACTTCTCTGGTCAGGTATGCATCTCTAACTCTTTGATTTATCTTTAAGTAATGGATGTTGCATATTTACAGTATCATCTCTGAATTGGCTTTCTGATTTTTTTATTATGTAATTAGAATAATACAATTTAACCTGACAAATAAAATGTTATATTTGATTTATTTTGAATTCGACTGACATCATTATTACCAGTAAATTGTGTGGACAATTTTGTTGACCTTTGGTGTTTTATGGCCAGTGTTTATCAAACTGGAGAATCACAAATAAAGAAGCAGACAACACTTATTCGTAGGCCCTTAGCTTTCTGACTACTTTTGATCTGGCAAGTTGCATGGTAAAAGACTGGGTGAGACTACCTTTTCTGTCACAGAGTAAGCAGTAGGCGGCCGACTATAAAGGTACCAGTCGCCTGCAAACCTCTGACTAAAAATCAAGCTGGCGAGCCCAAATGGGGAAGGCATGTGAAATTGGCCACACATGGACTCAGAATGACAACTGGTCCCCAATGAAAGAATAACTGAAAGTATACTGTATCTGAAATAATCAAACACCCAAATGTATTTACTTTTGATGAATGTGATCCATTACTAATTAGGAACACAGTCTAAATTTAATGATCTTGAAAATTGGAGTCAGATTAAATTCGGAGCTGGAAATAAATAAACAAATTCTAATAAATAACAGAATTCTTTTCAGAAGCACTAGAAAAGGCTAACACGCATTTAACCTTCGACCATTCATTGGATTCCGTCGTTGGGCAGATAGAATGGACTTCTGCATTATTAAAACTATTAGAATTAAAGAAAAAATCATCTTTGTAAACCCAAACAGGAGGGGGTTTAGCCTAGGATTTTCACCACTACTACTGGGCTACACATGTACAAATTTTTGTACTGTGGTTGGAACAGTCGGCTACTGCCCTAGACCGGCTTCACATAGTTTAATAGGAAAAAATATCTGCAGATTCTGTTAGGCCCAATATATAGGCAGATAAATATAAATATACATTGTTCTAACTTTTTTTCGTGATTGTAAAAACAAATAGCAAACACATACTCTACAGTGAACAACTGTTTTAATTTTTAACTTGGAAAAGTTTGTTAAATTTAATTTCTACAATCAACTTTCTTTTATATAAAAAAAAATATATATATATATGTTGCCTGACGAAAAAACTGTCACCTCACAGCAAGAAGTTCAGTGGTTTGAGTTTCGCCTGTGCCAGTTGGCATTTCTGTGTGGAGTTTGTATGTTCTCCCCGTGTTCACATTGGTTTCTTCCAGGTGCTCCGGTTTCCCCCACAGTCCAAAGACATGCTATAAGTGAATTGGATGAACTAAATTGGCTAGTGAATGAGTGTGTGTGTGTGTGGGAATGAAAGAGTTTATGGGTGTTTCCCTGTACTGGGTTGCAGTTAGAAGGGCATCCACTGCGTAAAACATATGTTGGAATTGTTGGCGGTTCATTCCGCTGTGGCGACCCCTGATTAGTAAGGGACTAAGCTGAAGAAAAAAGTATGAATAAATGAAAGTATTGGCTGATATAGATAACGCAGCTGTTCTATCGTGCATCCCTATTTTAAACAATGGACAGATTGATCATTGTATCCCTATATAATACCTTATAAAAGCATGACAAAACATAGGAATGTTTGTCATACCACCAAAGACACACCATCTCATCAAAAACTTTGCAATTTAACATTGCAATCTTTAGATTTCACAGACCAAATTTGGTTCTCTAAAAAGAATAAACAATACATCCCATATGAAGCATCAGCGATTTAGTTTTGAATAATAGGAATTGTAGCTAGTAACTGTGTGTGTGTATGTGTGTGTGTTTGTGTGTGTGTGTGGCTGTTTTAGATACTTAAAAGAGTGTTTGCTCAGGAGTTGTAACCTATATAAGAGTCTCTGCATTCTGTCAGAGGGCCCAAAGGGACACGTGCTCCGTCTCTCGCTGGATTCCCCTTTTTTAAAGAAGGAATGTAGATAGGACCTTTGTCAGAAGTTTCATCAGAAGCTTGCTTCCTCTCTTCATTGCGTCCCCAGAGTCGTCTCCTCGAGGTCTGGTAAGCTGGGAAGGATTCAGTTCTGTCAGGTTATCAAAGTGTGTCTTTAAATGGATGAGGGTGAGGGGTTGGTTTAGAAAAAAAATCTAATTTATTCTGTAGCTCTTTACAGAAAAAAAGAATGTGTTGTTTTTTTGTGAACTGGAAAAATGTGCTGTGTTATTAGAAATGCCAGAACTAAAATTGAGGACAGTTTTTGTTTGTTTGTTTGTTGTTTCGTTACATTCACAGTATAAGCGATTACTCACTTCAGAACATGTCTCATCTTTTTCTTTCACTTTTCTGGTATAGAATTGTAAACTAAATGGAAATACTTTGGTTGCATTGGCAATTATATTATATACCAGTGGTCCCCAACCTTTTTATCAATGCAGACCAGTGCTTGACAATTTTACCGTGGCCCGGGGTGGGGGTGCTAGGCGACCATCAACCATTTTCTCAGAGTATGACAAGCTGACAAAACATTGCTGCAACTCTGATACAAGTTTTATTTATGAAGAGTATAATGCATGTGGAAATAACAAACTTGCAAGTGGAAAAGACGCAATATATGAATGGCCGCCGTTATTTGCGATCTCTAGCAGTTGATCATCATCTTGCACAGACATGCTGTATTCACCTGATTTGTTGACAAATGGGTTACAAATCTATTCCTTGGCAGTTCATGGGTCCTTCACTGGGCCTTTTCCTCTTTGCAAAGAAACTTTCCAAAGACATCTGTTTCTTACTCATTTTGCTAGCTTGTGGATTACATTTTGGCATTCAAGCGACCGAAATGTAACCGAGAGAATACGGTCATTTTTCAAAATAAAAGATTTTTCAAAATAAAAGATTCTTCAGACTCAGATAATAAATAAAATGGAAATAATGAATGATTTCTTCTGCAGCCCAGTACCAATTGATCCACAAACCGGTACCGGGGACCACTGCTATATACAATATTGTTAAAAAGTTTAAGGTCTTTATAGTTATTTTATTAAAATATATATTTATTTCAGAAATTATGCACACAAAGGATAAATATTATAAAGCAAATACTTAATAATATTGCAAAGTATTTCGATTACTTTCAATTCTGTTTACTATAGAGTCCAAGAAATGTTTTGTAGTTCACAAAATTAAGCTGGTTTCAAATTCGATAATAAAAATAAATGTTTTTTTAGCAACAAATCAGCATATAAGAATTATTTTAGAGGACGTTTTGCCATCTATATCAATTTGATTAAAACACAGCTTTGGAAAGAGACCATTTCAAAGTCCTTATCATTTAGATTTATCATTATTTGGTATGTTTTGAGAATAAATCTTTATGTATATTTTCTAGACTATAATAATGTGTTGTTAAAAAATCTAAAATTTATTTGCACAAAATGACAAAAGAGCAATATGTAATTTTCCATATATATCAATATCCATTATATGCATATACAGTCAAGCCCAAAATAATTCATACCCCTGGGATATTTATAATTTCAGGCTTGACTGTATACATCCCATTTCTCCAGAGCTGTATATTAAAATACATTTGAATTCTTTTAACATTTTAACTCCTTTTTTTAGTTTTACCTTTTTGTACTTTGTTTTACTTTATTTATTTATTTATTTATTTAGTCCTTTAAATGCAGGATATTTCTGCATTCTATCTTGATTTTCTAATATTTTATTTTATATATTTTAGCACTACTTTTACATGTTATGTCTTTGTGAGAGCTTTGCACATTTAGCTTGTAATCATTTTGATTCCTAAATGCAAATTTCACCCTAACTCTATGTAATTGTACAAAGAGTTCTTGCAATTTTGTTTTTTTAGGTCATATGACAGATGTTCAAATGGATTCAAGCCTGTTCTTTAAGGGTTTTTGCTGTGTGCTTTGGACCATTGTCCTTCTGGAAAATTAGCCTTCACCATAAACGCAGATTTATTGGCTGACCGATACATGTTCTCAGGAATTTGCCGGTTCCTTCTCCTGAAAGCGACCCTGGAGAATGCTATTGCCACAACCACCATTTTTGACAGCTGCTCATGGTGTTACCTGTAACTGCCGAGCTCTGTTTGGCTTGTGTCAGAGTCCTCAAGTTTAGCCTCATTAAACTGAAATTTCTTCCTGGAGATTTTTAGCTTTGGCACATGGATTCTGACAAAAATCCAGCACTGCAGCAATAACAGTTTTCTTCTTGCCACTCGTTTGCAGGTGCCAGATCTATACTGAGATGTGTAATGTCTGGAGTGTTTTGCTCAAGTCAGACAAATAACTCTCCAGCCTGTCAGTATTTGCCGCTGTCTTGGTCACTTTTCTTGAAAATACCCTTCCTGCCTGAAAGTTTTAAAGCCTTCAGCTAATCTTCAAGCTAATCTTCTCTACCATAAATCAAGCATCTTGAGGTTGGCAAGCTGTTTCTTGGTCTGTGTGACAGCATGACTGATGTGCTTTCAGTTTTTAGAGAAGCAATTGAACAGCTGTGGATCTATAAAAGCCTAGCGAAGGGTCTGCTATACATCAGGTTATTATGTAGAGATAAAGTAAACAAAATAAATATGGAGCCAGATCAGTCTCAAAAATAATACATTTACAAAATACAATTCATACATCCACAACACAGTTCACATTTACAAAATACAATTCGTAAGTTCAAAACACAATTCGTAAAATACACAAATCAAATTCATAAATTAAAAGAAGAATTCAAAAATACACAAAACCAGTTTGTAAATTTAAAATAAGATAAAAAAAACAACAATTCGTAAATTCAAAACACAATTCATAAATACACAAATCCAATTCGTAAATTTAAAACACAATTTAAAAATACACAAATCCAGTTCATAAATTCAAAGCACAATTCAGAATTACATAAATCCAATCCATAAATTTAAAACACAATACAAAAAAACACAAATCCAATTCGTAAATTTAAAACACAATTCAAAAATACACAAATCCACATCATGAATTCAAAACACAATTCAAAAATACACATTCAATTCGTAAATTCAAAATGTGATTCATAAATACACAAATCCAATTTTCCTTTCATTATCGCACACAGAATGTTTTTCACGTTTTCTTTTGCTTAGAGTTCTTTTTATTAATATGGTTTTATTATCGTTCTTTACAGTAACTTTGCTTTAATAGGAGATTAACTCTCCATTTATATATAGTTAACTGGTCATCTGGGACCTTCAGCCAGGACAGACTACTGTGTATAGTTTTAGATACATGACAATAATTTGTTTTAAATGTAAATTTTTTTTAAAAACATTTTGTTGAATAAAAGTCTCTATGTTGCTATATTTTGCTTGTTTTTACACATTATTTAAAATTTGGTAAATCTTTAGCGTTGAACCCTAAAAAGTCATGTGAAATAAAACTAATTGCAATGCGACACTATGAAACCCCAACTAATTTTGCTCATCCTCAATGAGCAAGGTCACAGCACACAAAAAAGTGAAATGAATGAGGAGGCATGTGGACATAACACATAATTTAAATCAAGTAATTTTAGCATGCCAAAGTCAAATATATGCATATAAAATATATTGTCCCAACAACAAATTTGTGGCTGGTGAAAATGCAGAGTGGCTAGTAACATTGGAAAACTACTAGCCACAGTGGCTGGTGATCAACAAAGTTAATGTCAAGCCCTGAGTGTGTTTATTAACAGGTTAAAACATCATAATACTTAATTATAACATTTATTTAACCTCTTGGGTAAAGAAACATCTAAATGATAAATTAACTGTGAAATAAGTTTGAAAAATATTTTAAAAATAAAACAAAATGGCTTTTTGTTTCCAATATTCCTAAAAATAGCAACATTTGTAAAAGATAAGAAATATGGAATGTGAATCAGTAATGGCAATCCACATTTTTATGTGAACTATCAATTTATGACTGTCAAATTGTCTTCCTCATGTTTTTTTATTTTTATTTTTCACTGTGCTCTAAATGTTGTATATTTTATGATGTATAGCACTGTTCTTCTTCTGTTTTCCGTGCAGTTTTTAGCTGATATGGAGGCGAATCCGTTGCTAAGGGAAAGTGTGGAGTGTCAGCGGCTGGTGATGGAGGCCATGAAGTATCATTTGTTGCCAGAAAGACGTCCACTTCTCCAGAGCCCGAGGACTCGACCCCGCAAGGCCACTGTAGGGGCACTGTTTGCCGTGGGTGGCATGGACGCCACTAAAGGTATTCCTTTTACTGATACAGTTGAACTCAAAACTAGCCTTCCTGTGATTTTTTTCTTCTCTTTTTCAAATATTTCACAGTAATTTTCACAGGAAATTTTCACAGTATTTCCTATAATATTTTTTTCTTGTGGAGAAAGTCTTATTTGTTTTATTTTGAATGGAATAAAATCTGTTTTAATTTTTAAAAAAACATTTTAAGGTAAATATTATTAGCCCCTTAAACAATAATTTTTTTCGATAGTCTACAGAACAATACATCGTTATACTAACTTGCCTAATTAACTTAATTAACCTAGTTAAGCCCTTAAATGTCACTTTAAGCTGAATACTAGTGTCTTGAAAAATATCTAGTGAAATTTTATGCACTGTCATCATGGCAAAAATAAAATGAATCAGTTATTAGAAATTAGTTATTAAATTTTGTTTTTTTCCATTAAACAGAAATTGGGGAAAATATAAAGGGGGCTAATAATTCTGACGTCGACTGTATCTGTAGAGTTTTTGTGATTTAAACAATTTCTAACAATGAAACCCGACTCTACATTTCTCCCTCATTCACTCTCTCTCTCACTCTGTCATTCGTTCTCTATTAGTGCAGTGGACTATTGAGACATTTCCATTTTCACAGGCTTTTGAATTAATGGTGCCTTAAACATTTGGTGTTCTACATTTGAGTAGGTTAAAATGAGGCAGAAGTTTGAATTTAAATGAGCGCTGTGTCGTCTTTATGGTGAAAGGTTGATCTGTTAGGTTACTGGAGATGTGCTGAGATGTGCTTTTTTTTAGCAGGAAGGTCTGATGTATGCATTATGTTTAATGAGGGTGAAGGTGAACGGTCAGAATTCAGAGGTGTTTTGTGTTAATGGTGAATCATGAAGGTGATTTGCATTACCGAGTGGTGTGTAGATTACCATTAGGGACTTTGAATATGGTGGACTGGGTTTTGGGTTGCTGTGGGAGATTGGATTTTATAAAATGAATTAAAAGTTAGGTTAGGTGACCCTGAACCACAAAACCAGTAATAAGTGTCATTTTTTTTGTTTGAAATTGAGATGTATATGTCATCTTAATTCTAAATAAATTATTTGTAAGGCATTGTTTGTTCGAATAGGACTATATTTGGCCAAGAAAATCTGGAATTTGAGTGTTAAAAACCCCCCAAATCTAAATACTGAGAAAATCTTTAAATTTGTCCAAATACAGTTCTTATTAATGCATATTACTAATTGAGTTTTGATATATTTACAGTAGGAAACAGTACTAAATATAATCATGGAACATGAACTTTACTTAGTGTTTTATAGATTTTTGGCATAAAAGAAATATCTATAATTTTGACCCATACAATGTAATTTTGGCTATTGCCAAAAATATGCCTGTGTAACATAAGTTTTGTCATCCAGGGTCATAATTATCATCAACAACAACAACAACAACAAGAAAACATTTATTAGAAATTAGTTATTAAATTATGTTTAGAAATGTGCTAAAATTTCCATTAAACAGAATTTGGGAAAAATATAAAGGGGGCTAATAATTCTGACTTCAACTGTATCTGTAGAGTTTTTGTGATTTAAACAATTTCAGGGCTGATAAAAATGAAACCTGACGCTTAATTTCTCCTTCATAAAAGTAATATCTATAATTTTCATACAATGTAATTTTGGCTATTGCCAAAAATATGTCTGTGTAACAAAAGACTGGTTTTGTGATCCAGTGTCATAATTATTAACAACAACAACAACAACAACAACAACAACAACAACAACAACAACAATAACAACAACAACAACAACAACAACATCACTGTAGTAAAAAATAATACAGTTTGTGAGACATAATTAATTTAGGAATGTACAACATGCAAAGGCACTATATTTATGTTATGTCATGTTCTTTTTACAGTGCTGATTATCAGGTTTATATATAATAATAATAATAATAATAATAATAATAATAATAATAATAATAATAATAATAGTTACTTACTCCCAGGGGGCTATTTCATAAAAGTCATTGAGAAAAGTTGGGATTAATGTCAAAAGCCTGACTTCAGTGAGCCGAACTAAACGTCCACGCTTAAATTGGTTCTATAACAGTAAATTAAAGATCATTTGATTTAACTAGTCTGAGTTCAGTTTAAATAATCTAGGTAACTGCTCGTGCATGTTTCTGTCGTGAAACCTTAAAGGTCGATCATAGATACATCGATTTTGTTGTGTGCTACCATGGCAATGTAACATACAAAATGTGCTAAATGTAAGCACAATAAAATGGCAACAAAGAGCCATGCACGCACAAGGATTTTTAATTTGCTTCTGAAACTGCTGCAAATAGCTGCCTTCTTTTTGACATTTAAAGTCACTTTAAAGTCATTATTTAAGAAATGTAGTCTGTTTCCTTAAATCAGTCATCGCTTTCGTCTCCCCATGTTGGCGTGGGTTTCCTCCGGGTGCTCCGGTTTCCCCCTCAAATCCAAAGACATGTGGTATAGGTGAATTTGGTAAGCTAAATTGTCTGTAGTGTATGTGTTTCCCAGTGATGGGTTGCAGCTGAAAAGGCGTCCGCTACGTAAGTCATATGCTGGATAAGTTGGCGGTTCATTACGCTATATATATATATATATATATACACCCCCCTCACAGATCTTTCTTTTAAGTTAATATTTTCTACAGAATGCTTTCCAATAATATATTTGTGCATATACAATAAATTATTCACTACCAAAGCAAAATTTGGAAATAATCTAACAAAAACTAAACTGAAGATCACAGTGCAAAAATTAGTACATCCAAATAAATATGTTGGGGAAAAATGTTAAATACAATTTTAATAACCAGGGAAAAAAAACAGAACCTATGTAAAATTTTGTTGAAAAAATATAAAATTTAGTTGAAATGTTGTAGTTTGTATTTGTTTTGTTTGGAATAACTTATTTGAATTTAAATATATGGTCATACTTTATTTTAATTGGTCCGTTGAATTTAGGTTACACTGCATATATTTGCTAACTGATTCCATTAGATTATAAGTAGACTGTTAGGTAGGATATATTTAGGTTTATATATACATATTTACTATTAAGTGACTATAAAGTTTTAATCATTATTAAGAGGTTAAATAAATTAAAATGGCATCAAACTATGGCAGGTGAATGTTAACATTACTTTGATTACGCTTGAACTTGACTTGAGAGTTAACCTGCCCCAGACTATTTCAAATTTGATTTATGAAACCGAACCCGCCATTAATAAACCTGACTTACCAAAACAAGCCTGGCTTTTTCTCTAAGCTTGCTTTATGGAATAGCCCCCAGGGCCATTTATATCGAAGTTGATATTTAGCTGCACCATGTTGGTGTATAGTAACATCTAGTTTTTTTATGAGATGGGTCGATAGCCCCATGCTTAACCCCCAACTTGGAGGACCAGGACGTACACACATACACTACAGACAATTTATCTTACCAAGTTCACCTATAACACATGTCTTTGGACTGTGGTGAATCCGGACCACCCGGAGGAAACCCACGCAAACACGGGGAGAACATGCAAACTTCATACAGAAATGCCAACTGGCCTAGCCAGGGCTCGAACCAGCAACCTTCTTGCTGTGAGGCGACGGTGCTACCCACTGCACCATCGCGTCGCCTAATAATAATAATAATACATTTTATTTTATATAGCACCTTTAAAAGCAGTTTTTCAATGCAGTGAACACTGTGCAATTAATACAATAAAATAATACAAAATCAACAAGTAAAAGAAAGTAAAAAAAAAGAATCTCTTCAAATCAACATTAAAAGCATCATAATTCTGAATTTCCCTATAAGTTCAGGAGGCAGGGAATTCCAGAGGACAGGAGTATAGGAAGAAACAGCCTGATCACCCATAGATCTGAGATGAGAGGTAGAAATAGCAAGTTTGACTGAGATGAACGCAATCTATGGTTAGGAGTGTGTAGATGTAACAGGTCAGTGATGTAATGTGGTGCCTGGCCATGTAGAGCTTTAAAGGTAAGCATCATAATGTTTAAATGCACTCTAAGGCCCAATCCCAATTCTACCGCTTAGCCCTTCCCCTTACCTTAGGGGTGTCCCAATTATCTTTAGCTTGAAGGCGTTTTCTAGGACCACACTAGAAACCAAGGGGTACGAAATCTTCCCAGAATACACCAGCTACAACAACAACATGGCTGCACAAATGAGATGCACAAATTTAAATATTTTTGCCAATATTAGGAATTTTTTACAACACGCAAGCATATTTTTAATACATTCATAACAGCGTTCATGTTTTACCATCATGCTTTTTTTTTTTTTACTATTTAAAAAACCCTGCTAAATAAAACTAATAGAATTGGAATCGGGCCTCAAATCTAACTGGGAGCCAATGCTAATAATCAACATTTGAAGTTATTCAAGACCTAAGTTCTCTTAAAACTACTGAACAACACCTTTTATTGTTTTGATCCACTTCAAATGTTGACTACTGTACATAAACACACTGATAGATGCCCTATTTTGCATTTGAACACCTGCCACTGATAAACCTACTGCACATCCCTGATTTTATGTATAAAATTGAATAATAAATAGTTTTCCTTTCTTGGGTAATAGTGCTGTTTAAGCATAAAAAGGACCTACAGTTAAAGGCAGTTATTTCCTGTATGAAAAATTCAGAAATAAAATTCTTAAAACACCTATAGAATTTAGTAGAGTTTCCTTTCAGGAATGTTACAATATCCCTAATTTAAATTATTCCTGCATAAGTAGGTGTGTTTTAAATGAAAAGGCCTAGTTGAGTTAGTAATGTGATGCCATTATGTACAAGAGATGCTGTTGTATAAGTCTGTTATACTAGTGTCATCCCCCCCCCCCCCAACTCTTTACTCTTATGGATTAACAATTGGAGAATTTGAGTGTTTCATTTTTCATTTTGCAAAACAGAAGGATTAAAAAGACAAATTTATTTAATGCTCTTCACTGCCGTCTTTACCATAAAGGATAGTTCTTTGGACTTATTAGGTTTTTAACATATTTAAAAAATGTTGACGTTGATAACAGACTACAACATATCATCACTATGAACTTTTAAATCCTGTAAAGAAGATCCAGGCTTTTTTATGAAGAAGTACTTTAGCTACCATGCTTCCCCTAACTCTATTTTTATTCCATGCAATCACTGTACATTTTTAGAAAGCAAAATTGTCTAAAAGAAGCACAGTGGCTTCTGCTTTCACAGTTTGGTCCTTCGGGCTTTTTGCTTCCTTTGTTGTTCTTCAGCCTATTAACTCAGAGATATTTCAGAGATTAAAAAATGCTGGGTCATCTCTTTTAGATGTTTTGTTCTTCTGTGCTTTCTCTGTACTCACACAAAATGACTGAACAGTCTTAAAACAAGCAAAGAAATTGACATGAAATGAAAACTTATTTCTTAAAGGAATAGCTATTTTCAAAAATGACAATTTACTCACTACCAAGTAGTTCTAAACCTTTATCGTTATTATTTTTTTCTCTGTTGAATATAAAGTATTTTGAAGAGTGTTGGAAACTGTAGAATCTCTACTGTGACAACCATAGTATAGTCAGAAAAAATATAATTCTTTCCAATATTCTTTAAAATAACTAAATTTGTCCAGTTTAGAAGAAAGAAAATCAGACACATTTTTGAATTTGACTTCACTCAATCACAGCAGGACTTTGTTATTGTTTACTAAGATTTTTGTATTTTCTGCTTTTTTTGTTTGATTTTTTTTTCTTTTGTTACGATTATTTAGTGGTATCTTTAGGGAATGAATGAATCGCAGTTTTGAGGGTCTAAACATTCTCGAAAAATCACAAAACTTTGCACACGCGCCAGAAGTGGTGAAAATTTACGTTTGTTATAGCCTTCGGAAGTGGGAGTGGCCCCCAAGCTATGTTTCATGCACACATTAGAAAATTGGCACACACATCAAACATGCCAAGACCTACAAAAAAGTCTCCTGGAGCAAAATCTCAAACCCAACAGGAAGTGAGATTTTTTTTCTCTGCCAAAAAAAGTGTAGTTTTTTTTTTTTTTTTTTTTTTTTTTTTGCCATTTCCAGGTATTTTATTTTAACAATTGCCTCTTGGGTATTTTATCAGATCAACACCAAAATTGGGTATTGTCATCTAAAGAATTTGGCAATGTTAAATTGGGAAGATCTAGAGTTTTCATTGAAGGGCATGTCCGTGGCGACCTCACAAACTTTGATGTTTCGCCATTTGTTGTTATAACTCAGGAATGCATTGTTCAGTCTGCCTCAAAATACACACATTTAACAAGAGTCCTGACCTGAACACATTTACATGCCAATATCCAGTTACAGTTATAGCGCCACCTGCTGGCAACAGGAAATGTCATGTTTTATAGTGTAACAAACTCCTCCTAGAAATTTATTCAGATTGAATCCAAGTTTTGTCAGTCTAATCCAAATGCCTTTGTGATCTTAAATTGTGAAGATCTAGAGTTTCCATCAAAGGGCGTGTCCATGGCGGACTGACAAAGTTCAGTGTTTCGCCATGGAGAAAGTACTTATATAATTCAGCCACACAATGTCAGATCTGCCTAAAAATTCATACGTTCAATGAGATTCCTCTCCTGAAGACATCTACATGCCAATATGGAGTTACAGTCATAGCGCCACCTGCTGACAGAAAGAAGTTTGGCATAAATCTGTGATTTTCTCAGATTTTTAAATATATATAAGCTTAAATTATTATTGTCCACTGTTCTCTGTCCTACTAAGGCCATCGGGTGGCGGTGAGCCCGGGTGCAAGGTCCCTTTCATCGCTGCTTGCAGCTTTAATTGTTTTTGTACTTTTTTGGTTTTGTTTGTTTGTTCACCTTGTTTTGCTTTGTCTGTTTTTATGTTTATTAACACCAATAAACAAAGAATTAAAAAAAAAACATCTTTAGAACAAGTGGAGTGTAAAAAAGTGATGCCAATTTTTATTGTTTTTAGAAAATCAATTTATGGCTATCAAATTGTCTTGCTTATAAAATAATATTTATCTGAAATTTTTTACATACCTCTTAATATTTTTCAGTTCTTTGCCTGTTGATTAACTAACGATTTTTATTATCTAATTATATATTGATGGCGTCATGATGGCTCAGTGGTTAGAACTGTCGCTCTGGTTTCCCCCACAGTCCTAAGACATGTGCTATAGGTGAATTGGGTAAACAAAATTGGCCTAAGTGTATAAGTGCGTGTGTGAATGTAAGAGTGTATGAGTGTTTCCCAGTACTGGGTTGCGGCTGGAAGGGCGTCCGCTGCATAAAACCAAGCGGCAACCTCCCGCTCTCCGTCGGGAAGCCAATACGGAAGTAACTAAAACTGCAATTCATTGACTCGCCTTGGGGGGCTGGCTCCATGAAGTCCAAGGGCTTTCTTTCTGCATTGGTAAATTGGCCATTTTTACAGCTGATAAAAACATGTTTACAGCCTGGTACAAACGATGGCTTTGATGCATATAGCTATGATTACCCTTCATGACAACTCTGAGGGGGGTGAATTTTTTTATAACTCATCCGTTTCGTTATTATTAGGTTATATTAAGTTTGCATAATTAAGGGCGTGGCCACTTGAGTGACAGCTAGCCCTCGCTGCTCGCTGTCTCGTCACCTCAGCTGATTCTGGCTAATTAGCCGCTGAGCTCGGCAAATAAATCGTGTATTTGTTTTGTTTAATGTTTCTTTACACCTTCATTTGCCTTTTGGAATTATTTCCTGCAATTATCAGATGATATGGCATGATGTGTGGATTTAATTGTGCTTACAAACCTTTCAAGTTGCCTTCATTTCACAGGTGAGTGAAATGATATACTTCTATACCATCTCTATAAATGTATTTGTTTTATTTAAGATCATTTATCATTTATAATGTTCTTCAGAGCTGTAATGCACTCCAGAATCTGACAGATTGATTAGCTGTAGGCTATAAAACAGTCATCTGAAGCATTGTCATACAGTGTTAGTGCTGGATTTTATAAACAGCCTTGCATTTACTAACACAGACTATATCTGAAGTGTTTGATAGTAATTCGTGTTTTCCTCCTGTCGAAAAACGTCATAAGAACAATGTTTAGTGGCTCAAGGTGTTACAACAGTGTTTTTAAAAGTCTAAACACTTTATTGATATAGTGTACAACCAAGCACATGTGGTCAGAACACAAACGAGTCACAGGTAATGAAGTATTAAGCGTTCTCCCAAAGTAATAAATCTGTTTTAATCCAGGTCTAAGCAAAAGGCTTAGAATCAAGCATGCGTCTGTAGCTCCGCTCACTCTCCGCCTCTTTGCCCTTATTTGGTATGCCGCGTTCGGTGCGATGACGCGCTAACAAAATGGCGACGGTTGGCCGCGCCTACTTGTGGCTTCTTTTGCAGTGTTCAGAAACCTATGGGTGACGTCACGGATACTACGTCCATATCTTTTACAGTCTATGCATAAAACATATGCCAGAATAGTTGGCGGTTCATTCCGCTGTTGCAACCCCTGATAAATAAGGGACTAAGCTGAAGGAAAATTAATGAATGAATTTATATATTGATATTAAAATGTATGTGAATTTTGTACTTTATAAAGTGCTTTATTATGAGTAAAAAAGCAATAAAGATGGGTTTGACTGAAGCTCAGATACTGTATGTGATTATAGCCGATTGTTATTGTTTTTCCAGGAGCCACCAGTATTGAGCAGTACTGTTTACGGAGGGACACGTGGCGGCAGGTGGCTGTCATGAGTGGGAGAAGGCTGCAGTTCGGTGTGGCGGTTCTGGATGACCGTCTGTATGTGGTTGGGGGACGAGACGGCCTGAAGACCCTAAATACAGTGGAGTGTTACAACCCTCGCAGCAAAAGCTGGAGCGTCATGCCTCCCATGTCCACACACAGACATGGCCTGGGTGAGAAATTATGTGCATCTAGTTGTTATGATCATTTATTTAAATATGTTTATATAAATGACCTCAAGGTTGAACGTGTTGTGTGTTCAGAGATGATCTTCTGCATTCCTCGGTTGTAACGAGTGGTTATTTGAGTTACTGTTGCCTTTCTATCAGCTCGAACCAATCTGGCCATTCTTCTCTGACCTCTGGCATCAACAAGACATTTGCGCACACAGAACTGCCGCTCACTGGATATTTTCTCTTTTTGGACCATTCTCTGTAAACCCTAGATATAGTTGTGCGTGAAAATCCCAGTAGATCAGCAGTTTCTGAAATACTCAGACCCGCCCATCTAACACCAACAACCATGCCACGTTCAAAGTCACTTAAATCACCTTTCTTCCCCATTCTGATGCTCAGTTTGAACTGCAGCAGATCATCCTGAACATGTCTACATGCCTAAATGCATTGAGTTGCTGCCATGTGATTGGCTGATTAGAATTTTGCGTTAACGAGCAGTTGGACAGGTGTACCTAATAAAGTCACTGGTGAGTGTATATTACAGATATTGAAGAACTTTGTCAGATTTTAGTAAAGACCTATAAAGGTAAATCTGAATGTGAGAGCTATATATTTGTATGTGTAATTAATATTTGTATTTGTAAGTTGAAATTTACTCTCACAGCTAAATCTGTTGATTCGCACTCATAGATAGTAATTGTATTAATATTGTTTAAAAGCCAACTGAAAGCTGCTGTGCCCTGCTCATTTGAGTGTGTGTTTGTACTGTAGGTGTTGCAGTATTAGAAGGTCCCATGTATGCAGTTGGAGGTCATGATGGATGGAGTTACCTGAGCACGGTGGAGCGCTGGGACCCTCAGGCTCGCCAGTGGAGCTTCGTAGCATCAATGGCAACACCTCGAAGCACAGTTGGAGTAGCAGTGTTAAACAGCAAGTAAGCACAGGTGGCATAAAACATGAGTCCCTCCAGGATTTCATGGGGATTTTTCTGATTTTTGCAACCTACAGAATCTGTATACAGAATGACAAATCTTTTGGTGGCTTTTCTCAAATTTTAGTTTCTTGTGTTGTTTTGCTGTAAAAATATTCACAGACAGAAAATTTAATTTAATTTAATTTAATTTAAAATGTACTTTAATTTATTTTATTTAATAATTTAATTTAATTTATATTTTACATTTAATAAAATTTATTTTACTATTTTATTTTATTTTATTTTTTATTTCATTTATTTATTTATTTATTTATTTTTAATTTAATTTAATTTTATTTTACCTTAAGAATCCTGTTAAAGTTACAAATATGCTCTAAACTCTCTTAGGGCTTAAAAACATGCAAGTTAAAATCTGCAGTAACTCCACAAATCTGTATTTTGAACTGTGGCTATATAATCCCGATATATATATATATTCATTCATTTTCTTTTCGGCTTAGTCCCTTTATTAATCCGGGGTCGCCACAGCGGAATGAACCGCCAACTTATCCAGCATGTTTTTACACAGCGGATGCCCTTCCAGCCGCAACCCATCTCTGGGAAACATCCATACACACTCATTCACACTCGGACTACGGACAATTTAGCCTACCCAATTCACCTGTACCGCATGTCTTTGGACTGTGGGGGAAACCAGAGCACCTGAAGGAAACCCACGCGAATGCAAGGAGAACATGCAAACTCCACACAGAAACACCAACTGACCCAGCCGAGGCTCGAACCAGCGACCTTCTTGCTGTGAGGCGACAGCACTACCTACTGCGCCACTGCGTCGCCATATATATATATCAAATTTTTTATGTTACAGCCTTATTCCAAAATGGAATAAATTCATTAATTTCCTTAAATTCTAAACACAATACCCCATAATGACAATGTGAAAAAAGATTTTTTTTAAATTGTTGCAAATTTGTTAAAAATTAAAAACCTGAAAAATCACATGTACACAAGTATTCACAGCCTTTGCCGTGAAGCTTTAAATTGAGCTCAGGTACATTCTGTTTTCACTCTTCATTCTTGAGATCTTTCAGCAGCTTAATTGGAGGTCACCTGTGGTAAATTCAGTTGATTGGACATGATTTAAAGGCATACACCTGTCTATATAAGGTCCCAGGGTTGACAGTGCATGTCAAAGCGCAAACCAAACATGTGACAAAGGAATTGTCTGTAGGCCTCCGAGACAGGATTGTCTTGACCATCTAAGCTGAGTGATTGGAGGAGAAGGACCTTAGTCAGGGAGGTGATCAATAACCTGATGTTCACTCTGTCTGAGCTCCAGCGTTCTTCTGTGGAGAGAGAAGAACCTTACAGAAGGACAGCCATCTGTGCAGCAATCCACCAATCAGGCCTGTATGGTAGAGTGGCCAGACTGAAGCCACTCCCTGCCTGGAATTTTCCAAAAGGCATCTGAAGGACTCTCAGACCATAAGAAACAAAATTCTCTGGTCTGATGAGACTAAAATTTAACTCTTTGGAGTGAATGCCAGGCGTTTTGTTTGGAGAAAACCAGGCATCGCTCATCACCAGGCTAATACCATCCCTACAGTGAAGCATAGTGGTGGCAGCATCATGCTGTGGGGATGTTTTTCAGCAGCAGGAACTGGAAGACTAGTCAGGATAAAGAGAACGATGAATGCAGCAATGTACAGAGACATCCTGAATGAAAACCTGCTTCAGAGTTTTCTTGACCTCAGACTGGAGCGACGGTTCATCCTACAGCAGGACAATGACCCAAAGCACACCACCAAAATATCAATGGAGTGGCTTCACAACAACTCGGTGAATGTCCTTGAGTGGCCCAGCCAGAGCCCAGACTTAAATCCTATTGAACATCTCTGGAGAGATCTGAAAATGGCTATACACCGTCGCTTCTCATCCAACCTGATAGAGCTTGAAAGGTACTGTAAAGAGGAATGGGCAAACATTCCCAAAGACAGGTGTGCCAAGCTTGTGGCATCATATTCAAAAAGACTTGAGGCTGTAATCGCTGCCAAAGGTGCATCAACAAAGTATTGAGCAATACTTTTGTACATGTGATTTTTCAAGATTTTTATTTTTAGTAAATTTGCAACAGTTTAAAAAAATCTTTTTTCACATTGTCATTATGGGGTGTTGTGTGTAGAATTTTGAGGAAAAAAAGAATTTAATCCATTTTGGAATAAGGCTGTAACATAAACAAATGTGGAAAAAGTGAAGCGCTATGAATACTTTACGGATGCACTGTATATAATCCCAACTCAACATTGCAGATCCTGCGATGTGATTATTGCAAATGCACACATTGCGATATCAATGATTGATTACTGAAACAATATATTAATTTAATTTAATTTTATTTTATTTTTAATACAATTTTATTTTATCTGAAGAACTACTGGGCTTTGTAGAAAGAGAAATGAAAGAAGGAAACTTAAGTGCTTACTAAATACTATATTATATTTGGTACATAAAGGACTATAAATAATCAAAATAAATAAACCTAATTAAAAAAATCTTTTTTTCATTAGCGAAATCCAATGCATTAAAAAAAAATCAAGCTATATATATATATATATATATATATATATATATATATATATATATATATATATATATATATATATATATATATATATATATATATATATATATCTATATATATATATATATATAATTTTTTATACATATTTATTTATTGAGTTTTTGCATTTACAATTTAATGCAGTACCACAACTTCCTCTACCAAAACCACGGCATTGAAAGAGAGTAAAAAAACATAAAAATAAAATATATATCATTCCAGACTTTTTGAGTTGACAGTGAGAAAACAGAGTGTACCATATTTGTTCTGTCCATATGTTATAATTTAACATGAGAGGCTTGGCAACATCTAAAAGAAGGAATACACAAACGAAGTGCGTCTTAATACACAAAGTCATATCATCACAAAACCTTCCAGATATATCAAAGTTAACAGTGAGGGAATACATTATGTCATATTTTTTAGTCAGTATGTTATCATTTGACATGAAGAGCTTGGTAACATTCAAAGAGTACAAAATAGAAATAACGTAGAATAAATAAAGAAATAAAAATAAAGAAATAAATTTATTCTAAAGGCCAGGAAGTTCTTCAAGGTATTTTATAAATGGGGACCGTTTGTCTAGGAACTTGTGTTTCAAGCCTCAAATCATGTATTTAATTTTTTTCCAATTGAATGTAAAACATAATTTATGTTGTTAATTTAAGCTGAATCTCTCGATTTGCACACACAGACAACAATCCAAACACCTGTGTTTTGAATTTGAAGTTGCAGAATAATAGTTGTGTACTTGTAAAATGTCATTCACAAATACAAAATGATAGACACACGTGTGTACCGCAAATTTGATTGCAGCTTTGCTGTACAACCACAAGCCGGCCCTCACAACCTCTCAGATTTGCCAGTTCAACTGCAAATCTCTCTCGCTTTTTTTTCTCTCGACTTTTGCTACACATTTTGTGCGATTCCTGTAGCAGAACTCATTTCTGCACTCGTAGATGCAGAGGCGCGAGCAGCGCGGGGCGTTGCGAGGCTAAAGCTGTTTTATTGGCCGATGCCTGACCAATGAACAATGCCGGCAGCCAGCGAGACTGGGGTGCAAAATATTAATTTCTATGCTTATTTTATTACTTAGGAGTTTTTAAAACATATTTTCTGGAAAGAGTTTTTGTTAAATATCATTAATTCTAGCAAAATGTATATACCAGTAAAAGAGCAACAAAGTCGGTTTTATTGGCTAGAGACAGCCAATGAGATGGGACGTTTTGTACAGTATGTCAGCACACAGGGCAGTTCACGTTGTTGGAGGCATTAAGCAATCAGAGGGTAAGTTATTATTTTTCCACGCGTGTGTCTGTCATTTTGTATTTGTGAATGACATTTTACAAGTACACAACTATTAATCTGCAACTTCGAATTCAAAACACAGGTGTTTGGATTGTTGTCTGTGTGTGCAAATCGAGAAATTCATCTGTTCACATCAGAGCTGTGAGTGTACATTTCAACCTACACATACAACATTTATTATCACAAGTTCTCACATTTAGATTTGCAAGCTCTCAAGTTTTGCTACTGATTTACCTTCATAATAGTGTAGGGAAACCAATAACTGAATGTATATTTTTACTGAGATCTATATTCTCAGGCACGACACCAAAAATGCCTATCAGTGGAAAGCTGAAATAAATGTATCAAATATAATGTACTGTTTTTGTTCTGCCGATTTGCAAACATCCTGCACTGCATTGTTTAGCCAACCACAGAGCTTTGATAATTAAGTGTTTTTAAGCAATAAATTATGTTTATATGTCTTAATAACTGCTAATCTGCTATACTATTGTAAACAATGTAATGAATTTATTTTGTTCAATAACAAGTACACTAAATTGCTCTTCTTGTTCAGTTTCAGTCAATGACTTCTGAATTCTCACTATAATGTATATCAAATGGTCCATTAAAAGACTGAAATTTCAGCTGTAATAATAAAGCCTCAAGTTATGGCTGCACAAAATCTGTAACACAAAATCTGCAACATAACCTGCTTTTGATACAGTAGTCTCCATACCTGCTATTAAAATGCTGCCCGTGTGTTTAATCTCAAGCATGTTTTGTCTGTTTGCGTAAGGCTGTATGCTGTGGGTGGCAGAGATGGAAGTTCATGTCTGAAATCAGTGGAGTGTTTCGATCCTCACACCAACAAATGGAGCAGCTGTGCCCCCATGTCTAAACGCAGAGGTGGTGTTGGTGTAGCGACGTGGAATGGCTTTCTCTATGCTATCGGTGGCCATGACGCTCCAGCCTCAAGCTTAGCATCTCGACTGTCAGACTGCGTCGAAAGGTGAGTGGCAAAAGAAACGCAACTGAAACGAGGGCGACGTTCAGGGGCATGAATTTAAAAATTGGTTGTGTACAAAAGGTCCTCCTGACATTTCTTCAGCAAAACAAAAGCTTTATGGTTTGGAAGTTGAGACTTTAAGACAGTTATTATAAGTTGTAATTATTTATAAATTATTAAATGGAATTTGTAGTCTATATACAGTTGAAGTCAGAATTATTAGCCCTCTTTTGATTTTTTTTCTTTTTTAAATATTTCCCAAATTATGTTTAACAGAGCAAGGAGATTTTCACAGTATGTCTGATAATATTTTTTCTTCTAAAGAAAGTCTTATTTGTTTTATTTCGGGCTAGAATAAAAGCAGTTATTATTTTTTTAAAACCCATTTTAAGGTCAAAATTATTAGCCCCTTTAAGCTATATATTTTTTTCGATAGTCTACAGAACAAACCATCATTATACAATAACTTGCCTAATTACCCTAACCTGCCTAGTTAACCTAATTAACCTAGTTAAGCCTTTAAATGTCACTTTAAGCTGTATAGAAGTGTCTTAAAAAATATCTAGTGGCGACCCCGGATTGATAAAGGGACTAAGCCGAAAAGAAAATGAATGAATGTATGAAAATAGTATTTACTGTCATCATGGCAAAGATAAAAGAAATCAGTTATTAGAAATGAGTTAGTTAAACCATTATGTTTATAAATGTGTTGAAAAAAATCCTCTCTTTGTTAAACAGAAGTTGGGGGGTGGGGGGGGATGGGATAACATGGGGGCTAATAATTCAGGGGGGCTAATAATTCTGACTTCAACTGTATAGTCATATATACTGTATATCAGTGGTGGAAAGAGTACAGAAAATCATACTCAAGTAAAAGTACCATTACTTGCCCAAAAAGTAGTGCAAGTACAGTAAAACTACCTCTTGTAAATATTACTCAAAGTATGAGTAAAAAGTAGCCCTTTTAAATGTGCTCAATGGTAGTGAGTATTACACTGTGAATGATTGATGCGTTTACATGCAATTTGTGCATGTGTGAACTTGTGTGAATGTTACGTGTGAAAACGTAACATTCTGTAGTGCATTTAGTTATTGTTGAAGGCCAGTTAGTGATTTCAGTCATTATACAATACACATCCTTTTCATCAATGAGATGCAGTCTAAACAGTCTCCCTGTCATTTCCTCTAAAGATTTTGGACATTTTCTTGGACACTTTTAATGCTTCCAAATGGTTTGCTTCATGTCTTCTTGTATGTTGGGTTTTTCAGTATGATGGGACTTTTTTTTTCTATGTGCGATTTGATTGGACAAGAATCACAGGACTGAGTTTTCTACTTAGCCAATTCTAATAGACAAGAAAAAACAAAGTGGTGACTACAGGTTGAAAGAAAAAAGTGGAGTAAAAGTATCGATACATCACTAAAAATGTACTCGAGGGAAAGTAAAAGTACACCTTTTTAAAACTACTTAGTAGCATTGTTGAGGGTAACGCATTACAAGTTAGGTAATAATATTACTTTTCTAAGTAACGAATGAAGTAACATTACTTTTAAAAATGAAGTAACAATATTTTAGTTACTTTTTTAAAAATGTAATGCGAGTTACATTTTAGTTAATGCTGAAGTAAAATGAACATAGTCACATTGAATAATGCACTTAGTGAGAGAATTTGCTCCCCGCTGTAACGAGGAGGCTGAGGCAACGTTAGAATCCATATGCAGAAGTTTATTAAAGGGATTAGGCAGAGACATCAACGTATAAACAGGCGAATAGTCAGCAATAGGAAAGCAGTCCAATCACAGGGGCAAACACCGGGGCAAATCCAAAAGACGTAATGATAATGCAGGCAGGAGTTCAGTACAACAACAATCAGTCCAAATCAGATCAATAGGGCAAAGACAGAGAACGTACGTGATCAAGGCAGGCAGGGTCATACACAGAATAGCAGTCATGGAGTCATTAGGAACAAACGCTTGGTAAGGCAGGTAAACTGGCAATACTTCACAAGGAAGCATGGCCTGAGCTCTTGCTGAAATACAGCACAAACAGGAAGTAACCACAGAGGGAGCGGAGCTAAGTCAGTAGTCGGGCGAGGGCTCCCTCTGCTGGTGTGGCATTACACCCGCAGAAACAGACAGAAACGAAGATAGCAGGCCAGAGCCTTAGATTTGTAGAAATGTATTGTCATTATTTTGATTGTGTTGAAGAAAAAAGATAAATGAAGGTGTAGGTTATACAGCGCATTGTTAATTGCAGACCTTCTCTGTTAAAAAAAGAAGAAAACCTTCCAAGTAAAAAAAAGTAACGCAAAAGTAACGTAACGCATTGCTTACTATAAAAATAACTAAGTAATGCAACTAGTTATTTTTTGGAAGTAACTCAATATTGTAATGCATTACTTTCAAAAGTAACTTTCCCCAACATTGATTACTAACTTGCAATTCTTGAGAAAAAAACCCTCAATTACAGTAATTTGAGTATTTATACACCACTGCTGTATATAGACAGGTAATTTAATATTTTTTTTGTTCTTATATCTAATACTGCTGCTGCTATACTATTAATTATAGTTAAAGTTGAAGTCAGAATTATTAGCCCCCCTTTTAATTTATTTTTCTTTTTTAAATATTTCCCAAATTATGTTGAACAGAGCAAAGAAATTTTTACAGTATGTCTGATAATATTTTTTCTTCTGGAGAAAGTCTTATTTGTTTTATTTCGGCTAGAATAAAATCAGTTTTTAATTTTTTAAAAACCATTTTAGGGACAAAATTATTGGCCCCTTTAAGCTATTTTTGTTTTCAATAGTCTACAGAACAACCTAATTAACCTAGTTAAGCCTTTAAATGTCACTTTAAGCTGTATAGAAATGTCTTGGAAAATATCTAGTCCAATATTATTTGTTTGTATAAATTATTTAATGAACCGCCAACTTATCCAGCATATGTTTTACGCAGCGGATGCCCTTCCAGCTGCAACCCATCTCTGGGAAACATCCATACACACTCATTCACACTCATACACTACGGACAATTTAGCCTACTCAATTCACCTGTACCGCATGTGTTTGGACTATGGGGGAAACCGAAGCACCCGGAGGAAACCCATGCCAACGCAGGGAGAACATGCAAACTCCACACAGAAACGCCAACTGACCCAGCCGAGGCTCGAACCAGTGACCTTCTTGCTGTGAGGTGACAGCACTACCTACAGCGCCACTGCGTCGCCCTACTGTCATCATGGCAAAGATAAAATAAATCAGTTATTGGAAATGAGTTATTAAAACTATTATGTTTAGAAATGTGTTGAAAAAATCTTCTTTCCGTTAAACAGAAATTGGGGAAAAAATAAATAGGGGGCTAATAATTCAGGGGGGCTAATAATTCTGACTTCAACTGTATATGATATTTTTGGTTAGATCATACACCCAGATACAGCAAACATGCATTTTATCACATTTTAATCACACTTATTATGACTACTAATTAATTATTAACCCTATTATTATTATAATTACATATTACAGTTAATATTTATTAATTTGTAATGCAGTATATTCTTATTTTTCTATGTTTCTATGTTTCTAAACTAATTATGTTTAAGTCAGTGATTTATTCAAAAAGTTTTCTGCTTCATTTCTAAAAGAATCAGCCTTTTTTAACAACTCTGAATAATTCAGTTATCACTCATTAAGACAGGGACTTACTGTCACATACTGATGAATGTAGTGTCATATTTATTAAACAAAAAAGCTGCCAAAACCAGCATAAAAAAGTTTAAGTATCATTATCAGAAGATGAACATAAATGACCAATATCTCTTTTTGTCAATATCTTGCACACCCCTAAAACTAAGTTTGTCCTTGTGAAGCAGCTATGTTTAAGCTTGTGTTTATGTTTGCTGATCACTCTTTTTATGTTAACAAAAGCTAAATGAAATCTGTTAATCTTACAAAGCAAGTGTGTCTCCTGAGAAGACTTAGATTAAACCCCTCAATTCGTATGGATTTAATTTTAATCTCTTTTCAGATCTTTTGAAATATCAGAGTCAGGGCTGAATAGACTTTTATCTGAGAAACATAAAACTCTCAGGTTTAATAAAAAATTGTGTTCTGAACATAAAAGTTTTACAAGTTCTGAACAGCAGTTATGTATTTTTAGGTAAGCAAGGTGTCACTTTAAAGGCACAGTATGTAATTTTTGCCACTAGAGGGCACGCATTCACAACAAACAAAGGCATGGTTTAATGACGCCATGACTGAGTGTGGAATCATGGAAGTTCTCTTGGTATTTTGAAGCAGAGTGAGGCTGATAGCTGTCAAAATAAAACAAGACCTCTGAAGCAATTGCTGTTTTGAGACGAGTGCGACACAACACTAAACAATGGAGCTTTTATTAGTCACTGTTGACCACTTACAGTTCTTTTGGTCATGATCATGTTGGGAAGAAGCAGCGTTGTTTTATTGACCTTATTCTTCAACACGCAAGTGCACTCGGTTTTGCGATTGTCTTAGAACTTCAGATTCAGTTGCCTATGGGAGAAATGACTAATATTAATAAACTGCAGAAAACTGTCAAACTACTTGCTCTACAAACAAATGTAATACATGATTTTACAGACAAACTAGAATAATATAATCAGAAAATATCAGTTTGCAACATTAAGCAGCGTAACAAGCTGTTTTTACTTCTAAAAATGAATAGAAGTGAATGAGACCGGAAGTCTTGAACCAAAAAGATTTAAATGGCTGCGCCCACTCGAACATGAAGAATAAGGTGAATAATACTAAATACATTTTAGGTTTCTTTATAAGAAGAGTTCATTTGCAAAATTCGATAAACGCCATTTCTGCCAAAAATGAGATAATGACATTGAGTGAATGCTTTGGGCACGTAGTACACCATCAACAATTAAATTTGCTTCTAATCATCCAAATTGCAGCGTCAGCGCATTCAGAAATAACAGTTTGTTGGCTAAATCAGAATGCGCAAATCGAATCATGTTTTCAGTGTAGCAGCGCGCTGATGAGCCAGATTTTATAAGGATTTATTCCGATTTCGATTTTAAAAGACGGAGTTTGATGAACAGAATGAGACTGTCCGACTGTCAGTGAATGTCAAATGAAAACGTCTCTTACCTCAAAACTCTGTGCATTATAAGAAAAAGAAAACACAATGTACAGTCGGAAGTGTAGCATGCATTCATAACGGTTTTTTTTCGCAGCGGTGCTACTTTGAATGAGTCCGATTTATTATACATTTAACAGACATTTCACGAAAGACAGAGTTAAGATGCCCTTCTTTTATCCCACGTGGATGCTATGAGGATAAACACGAGACCAAGACCTTAAGTATGGTGAGAATGAATGAATGACAGCTTCTAAAATTGTCTGAGAGTCATCCCCTTTTTGCCCAGTAGGCCTACCTTGTGTTTTATTAGCTAATGTAAGCTATTTTTAAAAGATCAATATAATGTAATAACAATGTAAATAATACTATACATTATTTGTATTACTTCATAATACCTATATGTCTGATAAGCTTTCATAATGTTTTACACCACATTATTTGAATCTACCAAGCTTAGTTTACAATGTTTGCAATGTTTACATTGCTCTACTTACATTAAATCTAAATCCCAAGTATCAGAAATGACAACAGATTGTTAAGATTTAATTAATGTCAGTTTTAATGTTATTGATTAATGCACTTGACAGATTTCATTCAATCATTTTTATTCTGCTTTTTCCTGGTTTATCAGGGGTTACCACAGCGGAATGAACCACTTACTTGACAGATTTATATGTTTTCAATTTTAGGTATTTTATGTTTTCTAATTGCATATTTTCAACTAGTTACTGTATACTGTCTTGTCCCAATAACTGGATTTAGAGGTTTTTGCAAAAAAAGCACAAATGGATTTATCTGGTTTGGATGCAAAAGAAAATCTACCTTGTTAAAAACCAAAGAATTGTCCAAAGTGACATTTTTGAAAAAAAAAAAATAAAATTTATTTACTAGCTAATAACCTTATCATTATATATGAAATGAAACTTCTGAACCTAATTATAGGAGCCTGATAGAAAATGCTCATTTACAAGAAAAGAGGTCTGATGGATTTAGAGGGTTTTGCATCTGAACTGTTCATATTTAACATAAAATGTAATATTTACACAAAAAAGTTTGGAAGTAGTACTGTAAAGTATATGAAAGTATTGCAAATAAGTGTGAATGTTTAATAAATTAAATAAATAAATAAACGTGAAACACACAAACAATTCTATTATATAAATAAAACATACATTAAAAAATCTAGAAATTCAAATAAATAAGATGTTTATAGCCTACTGTATATCTGGGCGCCAAGACACTTTATCTTTGATCATAAACTGAAGATATGAGTTTCAAGGTCATCTGGAAAAAATGTTGAGCTTAATTTTGTGAAACAATGTATTTGTCACAGTTTTTTTTGCAGGATTCTCCTCTGCAATTGACTTTCGCTGGTTAGTTTGAAATGCTTTTGGATACCTCTCTGTCGCAGGTTTGCACAAGTCATCTTGATGCATCTTTGATATGGGGAGGTGCAGGAACACATTTGGCGATATTTACTACTTGGCGAGAAGTGAACTTGGATTTGAAGCAGTACTTCAGCAGTGACTGATGATGACATTTCATGAGAACTTAAGAACAGATAAGAATGCATACTGAAAAATGGTCACAATAAATAAGTTGAGGAAGTGACCATGGGGTCCATCATGAAGGACAGGTCCCCAGGCGACCATTTGTATTGCCTGTTGGATGGGTCGGCACTGCTTCAAAAACATTTGGGATAATATAAGCACATAAGTCAGCAAAAAACACTGACTTTTGCTGCTTGTTTAACTACTTAACTCCTTTTTTAAAATGAGTTGCAACAACTCAATTCTTAAGGTTTTTTTTTTCTGGGGTCACAACTTAATTGTTTCATGTTCCATCCACTTAAATTAGTAAAAGCAATTAAGTTAACTTAATCGATTTGTCTTGGAACAACATGAAGGAACTATGTTGAACCCATCATTTTTTAGTGTATATAACACTGTTCTAGTGTAATTTGCATACTCTAATGAAACAATTTTAAATATTGTGCTTTTACATGTGATCTTAAACAATGGAAAGTTGTAAAGTTTTATTTCCATCAGACTATTATTTGTCAAGTTGTAGTAATTGATGATGTTGCTGAAGCTTGTTTTGGGTTTGAGTGTATTGATTTAGACCGCAGCAACTTCAGCATGAGGGAAGGCCGTGCGGGACGTGCCAATTTTTGCTTCATCTGAGCACCACAAGACACTGGAGCTTGTGCTTTAATGAAAAATTTAAAAGAACTCATTTTAAATAGACGCTTAGGTAAAATCACACTTGTGATTAATGCACAGCATTGTGAAGAAAGACCTTTTTTATCTTGGTGAGTTTCCAAATAAACAAACAGATAAAAGCTTTTGCCTTGGAGAATGAACACTGTGCTCCACGTCATTTAGATTTTATGAGCTGCATCTTGTACATCTGTAGCCTACAGAGATCATTTTTCTGGGTGGTTGTTTGGCCTGTGAGTGTGATTTTTGTTGCTGTTGGTCATGTCTCAGAGACAGTGCGTTTACTAAAAATGTGTTTGGTGTTGAGTGTGACTTGACTCGTGCTCATTGTCTCCACTCATCTGTCTGTCTCTCTGCCTCTGTTGAATCTCAGTTTAAAGATCTGTCTGTCTGCTGAACACTTGAACACTGCTTGCACCCTCACCGAGCTCACTTTCTGTCAGTCAACGTTTACTTGCCGGGTCTTTGACTTCTGACTGACACACAGATTCATGTTTTCTACCTGTGTGTCTTAAACGGTGGTTTAAGAGATTTCAGAATGTTGTGCTTGAATGGTAATCTTATGCTCATAAGTGTTATGCTGATAATACTCTGTTTTACCTCTTCTTTCAGGTACGACCCGAAGACGGACATGTGGACAGCAGTAGCTCCCATGAGCCTCAGCAGAGACGCTGTGGGTGTGTGTCTTCTGGGTGACCGTTTGTATGCTGTCGGTGGTTACGATGGTCAGGTTTATCTCAATACAGTAGAAGCCTACGACCCCCAAACCAACGAGTGGACACAGGTAAACAAATAAAACATGACTGTGTTTGTCTGCCCTGTAATATCAGTAAATCATTCTGCTCCTCCCTACATGTCGCACGTGCGAGTAACATCTCCGTTCTCTGTCGCGCTTTGAATCTGCCTCCTTCCTTCTGGCGCTGTTTGTTTATGACGCTGTTTGTTCATTATGTAAATGCAAGGCCTCCATCATTTTGACAGAAGTGCAACTCTTCTCTGCATCACAGCATCTGTTATTATTACCTTTCGCTGTAGCAAGTGGCTGATTTCTCCTGGGCTTCATTTCTTGTTATGTTTTAGGTGACATTTCCTTCGCCCACATGCTGAGAGTTCATATTGTTTCGTTTGTAAAAGAAACAAGCCTGGGGATGTGTGTGGGACACAATGTGTGTTTGTGTATAAGAGCAGGAGAGAGAGCAATAAAACAGTGTGTGTGTATGTGTTGATGGAGAGAAATCATCACTGAGAATACTGTAAATGCACTGCTGAAGAGACGTTTGTGTAGATGAATCAGTATGGATTAAACTAAACATCATATGGTGATTTAAATCTGTTTTGCACTTTCATTTTAAGTGCCTGTATTTGCTTCAGATGATCAAATGTATCATGTATTTAATAGCAAACCTATAGTGGCCGAGAGAGCTAAAATGGGCTGCAAGTTAAGAAAACACATGCAAATAGAGAAACACTTACAAATTGAAAAAGCATATGCATATAGAACAACATTATCAAATTTGAGAAAACATCTTCATCAGTTTGAAAAGACATGTGAACGCAAATTTTCAGAACACTTTATAGTCAGCGGTGGTGTTGGAGGTCAGAGAGGTGAGTTTTTTTGTTTTTATTTAAAGTCCTGGTTGTGTTTTTGTTGTTTGTATATTTTAGGCCCTGATAATGTAACAAATTGCATAATCAATGTTGAACAAAATTTCTCTAAACAGCAAGCAGCCATGTTCTAAATTTTTGGGGTCCCCTGAATCACTTCTGTTAAGGTCTGCGCTATTTGCAACACGTTTCTTTATTTGCACATGTTGTGAGAATTTGCGTGCGTATGTGGTGTTAAACTGATGAAGATTTTTTTCTTAATTTGTTATGCTGGCTTCAAATGAAATGTGGAATTAAGAATTACTTTAGCTGGAGTAATAGAGGTGAATTTACACTAGTGGGTGCAGATGTGTGGAATGTGTCATGCGTTTGCCATGAACACACAAAATTCACCTCAATCGCATCTTCCTTGTACACTACCTGACAAAAGTCTTGTCGTCGATCCCAGTTGTAAGAGCAACAAATATAACTTGACTTCTAGTTGATCATTTGGAAAAGTGGCAGAAGGTAGATTATTCTGATGAATCATCTATTGAACTGCATCCCAATCATCACAAATACTGCGGAAGACCTATTGGAACCTGCATGGACCCAAGATTCTTACTGAAATCAGTCAAGATTGGTGAAGGAAAAATCATGGTTTGGGGTTACCTTCAGTATGAGGGCATGCTAGATATTTCGCAGAGTCAATGGCAACATCAACAGCCTGAGGTATCAAGACATTTGTGCTCCCCATTACATTACAAACCACAGGAGAGGGCAAATTCTTCAGCAGGATAGCGCTCCTAATACAAGTTCAAAGTGCTCCAGGATGGGCCAGCCCAGTCACCAGACATGAACATTATTGGGCATGCCTGGGGTAAGATGAAGAAGGAGGCATTGAAGATGAATCCAAAGAATCTTGATGAACTCTGAGAGCCCTGCAAGAAAGCTTTCTTTGCCATTCCAGATGACTTTATTAATAAGTTATTTGAGTTATTGCAGAGATGTATAGATGCAGTCCTCCAAGCTCATGGGAGACATAAACAATATTAATTCTTTTTCCACTGCACCATGACTTTATATTCTATACTGGACAATATTTCTGTTAAGTGACAAGACTTTTGTCTAAACAAAGTCAGACTTTTATTTTTGATAAAATAAGCGTAATCTAATGGCATTTGCCTTTCAAATAAGACATTTCTGATATGAAATGATCAACTAGAAGTCAAGTTATTGTTTGTTGTTCCTGAAACTTGATATGCGACAAGACTTTTGTCAGGTAGTGTATGTTGAAACAAATTCAACTTAATCTGAAAAATTCACAAGGTGGAGTAATCCCGTAAGTAATCTAAAGAGAATGACACAATTCATGTGTTCACTTTACGTTTGGTTTGAACCCAGCATTAGTGTTTTTCTACAAGCATTTTCTAAACTTGCAGCACATTTGACCTCTTTCTGCCACCAAAAAACCTCTCGAAATGACTATTTCCAAACTCTAAAGAGTTAGTTCATTTAAAAATGTAAATGCTTTTAGTTTACTGACTCACTCGATTATATTTATAATGAGATGTAGATTAATGAGAATCATATTCGAATTGACATAAGGGTAAGAGTACGATGTCAGAGTTAAACTTTTTGGGGAAACTATACCTTGTAAACTTATATAAAACATAAATATTACGGTTTAAATCAGTATTACAAAATGTCATGTGCATATATGTACAGTAAACAGATATTAGGAAAAAAATTAAGAATCCACTTTTCTCAATTTTTCTCTTTAGAGAAATTCTCAGTTTCTCTGGATGTACTAGTTGTAAGGTTTAATAACATTTTGTCAAAATTTCAAATACACGTATTGTCGTTTAGCACACATGTATTTAGATTTACATTTAGCCATTAAGCAGACGCTTTTGTCCAAAGACTTACAATTAAGGAGGCATTCAGCGATTCAACAAGAATAGGCAATACACACAAGAAGTGCTAGTTATACAAAGTAACTTGTTTGTCCTCAGGAAATTTAGTGCTGGAGTGAGGGTGCTTTCACACCTGTTGATCGATTCTTTTGTTCCGAAATAGGGATTGAAGTTGTTACATTGTTGCACTTTGTTCTTGGTGTGGTTCACTTTCACACAGCAAGGTTTCTAAGGCCCCGTTTACACTAATGCGTTTTCGTTTTAAAACGCGTAAGTTTTGCTACGGTTACGCCATCCGTCCACACTACGCCGGAGTTTTCAAGCCCCGAAAACGGAGCGTTTTGAAAACGCTGGAGAGGTCGTTTTAATTCTAATACGCTGCTGCTCCGTCTCAGTGTGGATGGGGAAAAACGGAGACATCTGAAAACGGAGGCGTGGCTGCAGACATTCGCTACCTGATTGGGGCTTTTGGGTCATTGCGTATACTTCCCTTATTTGTGAAGCCTCTATCACATGACTATAATGCTACCGGAAGACGGCAGACCAGCCTTCACTGTAAACAACAACATGGACACAGAAATGGGAGCGTTGTTTGCACTATTGTCCGTTTTAGGCGTTATTGTGCAGTTAAACTCTGCCTTTTTTACTACAGCAGCTGCATATATTCGCAAGAGGCAAGCTATTGTTCGAGCACTCGCTAATCGCTCGCGTTCATCGTTTAACCAGCGTTTGTTGACTAACAATCACCAAATGCCGAGCGAGACACATGCTTCCTGTTTATACTTGAACGCGCATGCCCAGAGTGCGCGAATGGTCACGAGATATACGTTTTTGGTGGAGTGGTGTGGACAGAGATATGTTTAGAAACGCTAGATGAAACGCTAGTGTGGACGAGGATCGTTTTTGATCTAACTCGCCGTTTTAAAACGAAAACGCATTAGTGTAAACGGGGCCTAAATGGACCAAAATAGCTATAACAAGTCATGTGCGAGTAAACTCTTCTCAGATTGGTCAGAGTTTCAGGGTTTATTTTGCAGAGTCTCGCGCAGCTGTCATGTGTCCTTATTTAATTTATGACAATGAGCAATAAGACATTATAAGCGAAAAGCCTTGCTTTAATTTTGAATGGCGTCACCCACAGACATCGTCACCAAATATAAATCAGAGGTAAAACTTTCTCATACATAGCAGTTGGCTTATGCATTATAGGCTTTACATTAAAGAGAGAAATAACAGATAAGCCAAGACTGCTGGATAATCAGCTCTCGTTAATAGTTAGAATGCTTTCACTTTCGTATTTGACATGAAACTCACATTTACTGGTAGGAATGACATCCCGCCATAATCATAATTCTCTCTTCATATAGCCGTATGCCTATTACATATCCATAATACACTGTGATGTAGCCTGGCTTGGATCGTATTGCTTTCTTACTACAATCGATCCGCTCCAGAGTTTCAATCGAGCCGAGACCACCTCATTCAGGCAATCTTGGACCGATTGTTTTGGTGCAGATCCGAGCGTGATTGCTGGATTGTCAAACAAACCGCGTTAACTGGGGAAACGCGCCAGGTTCCGAAACAAAAGTCTAGGTGTGAAAGTCTAGGTGTTTCCTTTTAGAGGGAGAGAAAGTGCTTAGTTGAAACCAGAATTTTACATACACTGTATAAAAAGGAACACAACCATTTTAAAAAAAAGTCAGATGTTTATATGACTAAACTTTTTCTCTTTTAGGTAAGTTAGGATTATCAAATTTGTTTCTGTTATGCTTAACAGCAGAATAATGAGAGAGATATTTTTTGAAAAATTGTTATAACTTTTCTTGAAAGTCAAGTTTACATACAATAAAATTATTATGCCTCTGAAAAAGCTCAGATGATGGTGCCAAGGTTTTGGAAGTTTCTGATTGGCTAATTGACAACATTTGAGTTAATTGGAGGCACAACTGTAGAATAGTATTTAAAGAAAACCTCAAACACACTGCTTCCTTGTGTGACAACATGGGAAAATCAACAAGCCAGAATCAACAAAAAAGCCAGATTATAATTTGCAAAATTACACTGGGAAAAAGAATCATTTTTGGAGACATGTCCTGTGGTCTGATGGAACTAAGATTGAACTGTTTGGCCATAATGACCAGTGTTACATTTGGAGGACAGAGGGGAAAGCTTACAAGCTTAGGAACACCATCCCAACTATGAAGTATGGGGGCGGCAGCATCATGTTGTGGGCCTGTTTTGTTGCAGGAGGGACTGGTCCACTTCACAGCAAAGATGGCATCATGAAGAAAGAACATTATGTAGAAATACTGAAGCAACGTCTCAAGACATCAGCCAGGAAATTATAACTTGGTCACAAATGGGTCTTCCAAACAAACCATGACCCTAAACATACTGCCAAATTAGTTAAAATGTGCTTTAAGGACAACAGAGTGAATGTTTTGGAGTGGCCATCACAAAGCCCTAACTCAATCCTATAGAAAATTTGTGGCCAGAGTTGAAAAAGCTTGTGCGAGCAAGACAGCCAACAAATCTAAGTCAGTTACACCAATTCTGTCAGGAGGAATTTTTTTTAGAGTGCATGTATGTGGTCTAATGACATCAACATCCTATATCAGGTGTGCATAATTATTAGGCAACTTCCTTTCCTTTGGCAAAATGGGTCAAAAGAAGGACTTGACAGGCTCCGAAAAGTCAAAAATAGTGAGATATCTTGCAGAGGGATGCAGCACTCTTAAAATTGCCAAGCTTCTGAAGCGTGATCATCGAACAATCAAGCGTTTCATTCAAAATAGTCAACAGGGTTGCAAGAAGCGTGTGGAAAAACCAAGGCGCAAAATAAACTGAGAACTGAACCATGAACTGAGAAAAGTCAAGCGTGCAGCTGCCAAGATGCCACTTGCCACCAGTTTTGCCATATTTCAGAGCTGCAACATCACTGGAGTGCCCAAAAGCACAAGGTGTGCAATACTCAGAGACATGGCCAAGGTAAGAAAGGCTGAAAAACGACCACCACTGAACAAGACACACAAGCTGAAACGTCAAGACTGGCCCAAGAAATATCTCAAGACTGATTTTTCTAAGGTTTTATGGACTGATGAAATGAGAGTGAGTCTTGATGGGCCCGTGGCTGGATCGGTAAAGGGCAGAGAGCTCCAGTCAGACTTAGACGCCACCTAGGTGGAGGTGAAGTACTGGTTTGGGCTGGTATCATCAAAGATGAGCTTGTGGGGTCTTTTCGGGTTGAACATGGAGTCAAGCTCAACTCCCAGTCCTACTGCCAGTTTCTGGAAGACCTTCAAGCAGTGGTACAGAAAGAAGTCTGCATCCTTCAAGAAAAACATAATTTTCATGCAGGACAATGCTCCATCACACGCATCCAAGTACTCCACAGCGTGGCTGGCAAGAAAGGGTCTAAAAGAAGAAAAACAATTGACATGACCTCCTTGTTCACCTGACTGAACCCCATGGAGAACCTGTGGTCCATCATCAAATGTGAGATTTACAAGGATGCAATGTTGATGGTAAACAGATCAAAACACTGACAGAATCCATGGATGGCAGGCTTTTGAGTGTCCTTGCAAAAAAAAGGTGGCTAAAATAGCTCAAACTAAAAACAAACTAAAAACTACTTCCAAAAATATTCAGCTTTGATATTAATGAGTTTTTTGTGTTCATTGAGAACATGGTTGTTGTTCAATAATAAAATTAATCCTCAAAAATACAACTTGCCTAATATTTCTGCACTCCTTGTATGTATATATATATATATATATATATATATATATATATATATATATATATATATATATATATATATATATATATATATATATATATATATATATATATATATATATATATATATATATATATATATATATATATATATATACACACACACACACAGTCAGTGGTATTGTGTTGTCTAAAATGAATATAAACTTGTTTGAAAATAGGATGCATTTTTGATATTTTTAACTAATTGTCATATTAGTGTAAAAATGATAACATTCATTCATTCATTTTCTTTTCGGCTTAGTCCTTTTATTAATCTGGGGTCGCCACAGCGGAATGAACCGCCAACTTATCCAGCATATATTTTACTCAGCGGAAGCCCTTCCAGCTGCAACCCATCACTGGGAAATGACAACATTCACTTAAATTGAAAACAATGTTAAATTTGGAAGAAATGCCATTAGTAGTTTGCGGAACAAAAGAACAAACACTTTACTCAAGCATAACTGTATATTATAAACCCAGAACTTTAAACATGCTCACCCACATACTGAGAGTTCTTATTGTTTCATGTGTTTAAAAAACAAGCCTCAGGGCGTGTGTTTGTGCATATGGGCAAAAGAGCACAATGAAGCAAAATGTGCGTTTGTGTGTGTGTGTGTGTTGATAGAGAGAACATCAGTACCATAATGAGACCATTTGTAAAGCTGAATGCATTCTCTCTAAAAGGGATTTGTGTTTGTTGTTGTAGGTTGCACCACTGTGTTTGGGTCGAGCTGGAGCTTGTGTGGTTGCAGTGAAGCTTTGAATGGCCTGTAGCTGACAGTGCTCTTGAGTCCTGCGCTGGATCCAGACTGACCAGAGAATACCACGCTTGCTCAACTGTGCTGTTCCTTTTTGCCTTCTAGTACGTGTTTGTCTATTAAAGTGGTTTATTTATTGGCTGTAAATAGCAAGAGCCAGACTTCATCCCATTCTGTCACAGTCTGACAGGGTTTATTTAATTTCATGTCCATCCATTTCACTGCATAGATGTTTGTATTCCACTACATTAGAAAAATATATATACAGTCCAGCATAAGTGAATATACCACATTTGAAATTAATACTTTAAAGAAAATATATAGAAAATATATTTTGATGCATTTAAACAAAACAGTTTATATTCATTAAAATAAGAGTTTGGTCCCCTAACATACTTAAGAATATAAAGGTAGTATGGTCAGCACAAAGGTCTTGATACCTCAAGCTGTTGATGTTGCCATCCACTCTGCAGATCTCTCGCACACCCCCATACTTAATGTAACCCTAAACCATGATTCTTCCTTCACTAAATTTGACTGATTTCTGTGAGAATCTTGGGTCCATGCAGTTTCCAATAGGTCTTCTGCAGTATTTGTGATGATTGGGATGCAGTTCAACAGATCTAGAAAAATCTACCTTCTGCCACTTTTCCAAGTGATCAACTAGAAGTCAAGTTTTTATTTGTTGCTCCTACAGTACAATTGGGATCAACAAAAAGAATTTTGTCAGGTAGTGTACATCGGAGTGTACAAATGTTTGTCACTGTTATTTTTAAAAGGTTATTTTGTTAGATTAGTTTCAGTTTTGTCTCTTTGACTGATCTAATGTATATACACAGATATCTTATTGTATTGCATCCTGTAAAAAGTATTCATTTAAAAGAGGTCTGTAAGTGGTGACCTCATTTATGCTGGGCACTGTACAATATATATAGTACCTTACAAAATTTGGGGACAAGTAAGTTTCTTTTTTTCAAAAAATGTGTATTTTTATTTAGCAAGAAGGATGTATTATGTTCACAAAAACACTCAAACAAACAACCAACAACAAAAATATATATTATATTATATTATATTATATTATATTATATTATATTATATTATATTATATTATATTATATTATATTATATTATATTATATTAAATTATATTATATTATATTATATTATATAATATTATATTATGTTATATTATTTTTCAACCCAAATTTGGCAAAAAATATGAACAAACCTTACTACTTTTAAAACTATTTTATTTGTTTAGCAATTTTGAGTGTATTTATTTCTATTCATCCTGAAAAATGTATAAAGCAGCAGTTGTTTTTAACATTCATGATGTATATTATCCTGCATTTCTGAAGAATCATGCAACACTAAATGCTGGAACAATGGCTGCTAAAAATTATTTTATAATGAATCATTTTCATACCTGTCAACATTGTGAAGTGAAAATAGGGGATCAACCCCAAAAATTAGCAAACAATAAAAAATAAAATTAATAAAATTAATAGCTATTATAAAGAAATTGAATCAAGTTATCTAATCACATTAACTTATTTTTCTCTGTATAATTTAAACATTCTGATTAAAGAGCAGTAAATGTATCTCTTATTTAGATTTTTCAGTTGATTACATTAAACTTTAAAAATGCACAGATCTATAATGAAAGCATTCGATTGCTTTCCTAACTTTTTATGTTCATTGAAGACAAAATTTGTTGTGTTTAAAAGAAAACTCACCAAGATCGACACATTTAGATATTATTATTATTATGTGAAAATGTCTGTTCAAACATGCACCCAAAACCCAGAGTGTCACTTTCGCTTTGCTTCAAATCACGGGTACAGAATCTGTTTGGGAAACAGCATCTATTTATTACAATGGAGCTCGTCTGACAGTCACACACCGCTACATAAACTGAAGCTGCCTTTCCACTGCACATGACAAATGACAAGCGACAGGAAGTCATTCATTTCCAATGGAGAGCAGTCAGGGAGCTCCGTGAAGTTCCGTTCATCTCCGTATGTGAAAAATTCGGATCCGATTTGAGCTGCAGATCCGTAAAAATATTAATATAATATTATAGACCGTATGCGACCAGTCGACTGAATGTGATGTAGTCCAGTGTTGTCCAAGCAGATCAGAGAAATAGGAGTTTTTTCGTTATTTTTTGAATCAGAAAAAAGTCTATGCTAAAAAAAAAACATTTCTATTCATAAATGAGTAATAAAGAATATAATTTTTTTTAATGTTGTCTCAACATTTCCTCCAAAATTTTTAGCGGTCTATGAGTTTTTAGTATTCATTTATTCAACAATGGTGAACAGATGGAGAATATTGGTTCTTGCTTTTGCACTCCTTTATTTTGGACACCGTGAGTATCTAGCTTCTCTTCCATGGTACACGACAAATCTAAAAATTCTTTGCGACTACCACAAGGGGGCGTATTTCGACAGTCGTGTCTGAATGTTGTGTGCAGTGGAAAGTAGGGCTGGGCGATATGGCAAAAAAAAAAATCTAGATTTTTTCATAAAGTTTGACCGATTCACGATTTTGATTTCGATTTTTTTATTTATTTTTATTGTTTTTACTGTGTAACTATAGTCAGCTTAAAACATTACAACAACATGACTGAAGTAACAATCTCTTTATAAGTAACTTGAAAAACCATCTGGTTAAGGAACATGTATTTTTAATGGCCATAAATACATAAATTGGTCAACAAGGTGTAGCCTATTACATTCCTATAGACAAATTCCTGCTTGACGCTTTAGAAAATATTTGTGCGTAGCTACACCACCCAGTATATATTAAAGATCACCGTGAACAACAAAAAACCCCACAGAAACCTGTTACATATCTATCTATATTTAAATGTCTATCTTATATTTAACTGAATCGTATAACAGCCTATAGCTGAAATGTTGGAAATTGCTCAATTTAAAAAAGTCTAAATTAAAGAAAGATTTGACTTTCTGCTGTGACAGCCGACATTCACAACACGCCGTAACCGTCCTTCAGGTGGTGCGCAGGTATAAAATACAAAACCAGACGTCTGGGCTTTGAATTAGTCTAGGTGCAATTATTTCCTCGTTGTTCAAAGAGTCTGAAAGTTCGTGTTTGGATTTATGTTGTTGTTGATTCGATGCACAGCAGGAAAAAAAAGGCTTTCAGCAGTGCATAGTCACTGGTAAAGTTCTCACCCAGATCAGAGCTATCTGTGCTACCGAATACAGCACAGCATGCAATAAACTCACGCTCAGTCAGGCGAAGTAAAGGTCTCATTGCCTATATGTCAATCAAATTGATTAAGCTCTAGCCACGAATAAAACTTTTAGCCTATTTTATTATTTTGTGTAATGTAAATAGTGTAATCAGGGCCGGAGCAAGCTGAACTGGCGCTCTAGGCGAACGCCCTCAACCCGAAAGTGAAATAGAAACTTACCGGTTTGCGGATGAAAGAGGACCGGGAGGGGGTAGGTGTCGCGGATAAAAGTGAGAACCTGGGGGTTCTCGCTCACTATTCTGCCTAGGTCGCCTCTATTGACGTGCCGGCCCTGAGTGTTAAGCTGGATTTATACTTTTGCCTGGCGCCGCATCGCGCGCCTCCGCTGACTGCGCTCGCACCTCGCGACAATGGGCTAGCGCGCTTGCGCTAAGCTAGCTGTGGTAGCTCATCAACAGAGCCGCGACGTCAACACACAGAATCTGTCAGCACCATTCAGCACGGTTGTCTAACAGATTAGAACGGTTTGGCACGATAGTGGAAAAACTGCTTTAATATTTTTATTAAAAAAAAATTGCGATACCTCGATTTTCTAAAAAATTTAATCGTCTTAAAACGTAAATTCGATTAATCGAAAAAATCGAAAAAATCGCCCAGCCCTAGTGTAAAGGCTGCTTGACTGTTTTGAGGATTGCATAGAAGGGGCAACGGCACCTATAATGGAAAAGAAGGTAATCCCGTCATTTTTATATTTATTTCAAAGTGTTTTCATGCCTAAATAAAACAAAAGCACAGAACAGATTCACATTTAAGAGCACGGGGCGACCCCTGGTGGTTCGGGAGTATGGGTTGCGTATAGGGAGGATCAGCTCTTTAATGTTTATTGCGACCCTTCATAGAAAGATTAAAAATATGGGAGAAATACCTTTATGAGATGATAGTGGGATCATTTCCAATGGAGAGTAGTTATGGAGCTCCGTAAAGTTCTGATCATCTCCATATGCGGAAAATTCGCATGCGATTTGAGCTGTGGATCTGTTAAAATATGAATATAACATAATAATATTATAGACCAAATGTGATGTATTCCAGTGATGTCTAAGCAGATCTGTGCGCGCGAGGTGAGAAATAGTAGGTTTTTTTGTTAATTTTTGAATTAGAAAAAAAGTCTATATTAAAAAAAACATTTCTATTTATAAATGAAATACCTTTATGGGATGATAGTTGGATCATTTCCATTGGAGAGCAGTCAGGGAGATTCACATTTAAAAGCAAGGGGTGTCCCCTGGTGGTTCGGCAGTATGGGTTGCGTATAGGGAGGATAGGCTCTTAAATGTTTATTGCCACCCTTCATAGAAAGATTAAACATATGAGAGAAATACCTTTTTGGGATGATAGTGGGATCCCAGAAAAAATGGGATGGTTGACAGGTATGATCATTTTTGACGTTTACGATTAGTGCAAAATAACAATTCTGTCTTTTTTTTTTTTTTTTAGAGTAAAATATCTAAACATTATAACAAAACATTATTATAATATTACTGACCCCAAATGTTTGAATGGTGTTATATATACACCCCTGTCTGCATTTTAAACGGTTGAATTGTCAATTACCTATCTACAGTGGATAGCTTTGCCATTCAGTTAGCTTTTTTACATCAGCAAGTAATTTACAACTACAATATGTCATATATCACGAAATATAAAGAGAGGAATATATATTCAGAGTCAATTAAAAGCATAACTCTAATCTGCACAGCCAAATTTCCTCAGTAGAAAGGGTCTGTCATCTAAGAATAGCTGGAGTGCAGTAAAGTGTCTCAAGGGGAAAAGAGTGCTGGAGAGAGAACCAGAAAAGACCTGTGTGTGTGTGTGTATGTATGTGTGTGTGTGTGTGTGTGTGTGTGTGTGTGTGTGTGTGTGTGTGTGTGTGTGTGTGTGTGTGCGTGTGCGTGTGCATGTGTGTGTTTTTTAATCTATTTTAGAATCAAGCTTTATTATTAATGCTTTAGCTGAGAAATCAAAGTTGGCAGCAGCTCTTGATGAGATTTTCATCTTTGTGGCGTGTTTTTTTATATATTTATTTATTTATTACAGAACAGCAAGGTCAGAACAGATTTTTGAGATCTGATCAAACGGTACTGATCAGTGAGCAGCTTCTGCCACCGAAATCACATTACGCCTTGCAAATGTGCTTATATTAGACAGGCAAATACAAATGAGGGAGTGAGAATAAGAGACAGAAAACGTGGGCAGAATCTGTGGATAAGGAGCCAAATTGTGAAGGAAGAGAAACGGAAACGGAGCAGAATTCACTTTGACATTTTCAGCCCACTGTAAGCACGCACGTCTTCAATTTATGTTTCATTTACCTGCCCAAACGCATTCAGAGCACATCAGCAATATTTCATGTGAATATGGTAATTATACCTACAAGGGAGAAACACAATCCTTCATTATACCGTGCCCTTATTCCCCAACTCGCTTCCAGCTCCGAGAAAAGAGGATCATAACAAGGTCTAATGCATATTCACAACTCTGAATCATTCTTTCTGTTCTGTGAATTTAGAAACACTCAGTGGAGGACGTTAACCACGCAAACTGAGAAGCTGTTTCTGTAGCCGTTCCCCTGCTGAGTAAAGTGAAAGATTTAAAAAAGGACTGTTGTATATAGTGGTTAGTTATTGTGGTTTTTTTTTTCTCGTCCCTTAATGTTTTATTTATAGTATTACTATTTTTGCACAGTGATTCATCTCCACTGTAACAGCTGGATTCTGGGTCACTGTCCATTTAATGGAAGTTAATTCTGCTGGGGAACAAAGCAAGACCAGATTAACAGTCTTTAGTTTTACTGTCAATGAATCACAAACACTAACCATATTTTACACGGTGTACAGCGGAGAAAATAAGTATTGAACACGTCATGTTATTTTCCTGGGAATAATATTTCTAAAGGAGCTGTTGACATGGAATTGAACCAGATTTTGGTAAACCCAAACAATACAAACATAAACAAAACCAAAAATATCTGAAAAATGAGTTATGTGTAATAACAATGGTAATGGGATGACACAAGGACAAAGAACTGAACTACTTAAATTTATTTAATAAAAGGCTTTTTTTGGTGATGGCAGCTTAAAGACGCCCCTCATATGGAGAATGAAGTCACATGAACTGCTCAGGTGTGATTTTTTTTTTTCACAGACTTCAGCAGTGTAATGGTTCTGTGGGTCTCGTCTATCAAATCTGATCTTTATTTTGTATTTTCTATTGAATTCAAGTCAGGTGATTGGCTGGGCCATTTTACAGCTTGATTTTCTTTCTCTAAAAGCATTGAGAGTTTTCTTGGCTGTGTTTTGGATCATCAGGATATCCGAGGGGTCTTAAAAGTCTTAAAATGTCTTAAATTTCAAAAACAAATGTTAGGCCTTAAAAAGTCTTAAATTCACTGAAATATTGTGCTGTAGGTCTTAAATATTTTTTAACAGGTCTCAATTTTCCTTTGCCCAAGTAAAGCTACACAATCAGGTTGACATCCATTCAATCACAAACAATCCATCTTAATAAAACCTTTTTTAAATATTCAAGTTTATATTTAAGTTTTTTTATTGCAAAGAGATACAATTCCCCGATAAAGAAAACTAAAAACAATTACAATGTTCCTCATGATAATACCGGAGCAATATATCCCTTTACGTTATCTTTCATTCATACAAAAACTCTTTACAGAAGTAAGAGTGAGTAGACATAATATTTATAAATAGGCATGAAACTTAAGGATTTATTACAGAAATGCATTAGGTTGAATAGAAGTTATAGTCAATCAATTTAGACCAAAAGCTAACAAATATATATATATTTTTTGATTATTTATGTAATTGTCTCCACAATAAATATACTTTTAACCATGTTAAACTTTTTTGTCAAAAAGAAATATTATGTTGAGAAAAAAGTTTATACAACTGGAGTTTTCTTGTTTTGACACATTAAAGTATGTTGCTAAGAAATAATTACATTTGGTGGAAAGCAAAAAAATCCATTGGCCCAACCGGGCCATTAGAAATAATCAATAGCGTTTAGTCCTATAAGTCTAAATTTTCATTTATAATGGTCTTAAAAGGGTCTTAAAAAAGTCTTAAATTTGACTTGATGAAACCTGCAGAAATCTAGCCCCTTTCACACATACAGACCTTTCCGGAAAATTACCGGCAATTTTCTGGAAAGGTATCATGTGTGAACAGGCCCTTTTTGAAAATACTGACAAACTCTTTCAGGAAAGAGAAGTTGTAACATTACCGGTAATTTGCCGGAATGCTGCTCAGTGTGAACGCAGAAGGAAAACTGCAGGAAAGAGCACTTTCACGATTAGAACACGCTGACGTGAGACGTGTATTCCAGCCAATCAGAACATTCAGACTCATTCACATTCCCTCTGTTTATGAAAATAAAAGTCTTTGAATATTTTTCCAGACACATTTAGCTGCTAGATGTTAGTCAGATAATGTTTCTATGTTTCTTCTTAATGCCAACTGTGAAACAATCGATAAAATGCTTTTCCCTGTGTCATTTCTTTTTATTACACATGAATTCATTTGTAAACTAATTAGATTTGTTTTTTGCATATGTGGATTTATTTGGTTGCTATCAACATTTGGTGAAAATTTCAACACAACAGCACTTTTAGAAATATGTTTTCAGAGAAAAATGGTAACGTGTGTGTGTGTGTGTGTGTGTGTGTGTGTGTGTGTGTGTGTGTGTGTGTGTGTGTGTGTGTGTGTGTGTGTGTGTGTGTGTATGCATGTATGTATGTATGTATGTATGTATATATATATATATATATATATATATATATATATATATATATATATATATATATATATATATATATATATATATATATATATACTATATATATATATATATATATATATATATATATATATATATATATATATATATATATATATATACTATTGAAGTCAGAATTATTAGCCCCCTTGAATTATTAGCCCCCCTGTTTATTTTTTTCCCCAATTTCTGTTTAACAGAGAGAATAATTTTTTCATCATATTTCTAAACATAATAGTTTTAATAACTCATCTCTAATAACTGATTTATTTTATCTTTGCCATAATGACAGTAAATAATATTTGACTAGATATTTTTTAAGACACTTCTATACAGCTTAAAATTACATTTAAAGGCTTAACTAGGTTAATTAAGTTAACTACACAGGTTAGGGTAATTAGGCAAGTTATTGTATAATGATGGTTGTTCTGTAGACTATCGAAAAAAAAATAGCTTAAAGAGGCTAATAATTTTGACCTTAAAATGGTTTTTAAAAAATTAAAAACTGCTTTTATTCTAGCTGAAACAAAACAAATAAGACTTTATCTAAAAGAAAAAAACAGACATACTGTGAAAATTTCCTTGCTCTGTTAAACATCATTTGAGAAATATTTAAAAAAGAAAAAATTCAAAGGGAGGTTAATAATTCTAACTTCAAATGTATATATATATATATATTCATTCATTCATTTTCTTGTCAGCTTTGTCCCTTGCGGGGTCGCCACAGTGGAATGAACCACCAACTTATCCAGCACGATTTTACGCAGCGGATGCCTTTCCAGCCGCAACCCATCTCTGGGAATTTACACACACACACACACTCACACTCATACACTATGGACAATTTAGCTTACCCAATTCACCTGTACTGCATGTCTTTGGACTGTGGGGGGAAACCGGAGCACCCGGAGGAAACCCACGCGAACGCAGGGAGAACATGCAAACTCCACACAGAAACGCCAACTGACCCAGCCCAGCCAAGGTTCGAACCTGCGACCCAGCAACGTTCTTGCTGTGAGGCAACAGCACTACCTACTGCGCCACTGCGTTGCCCCTATATATATATATATATATATATATATATATATATATATATATATATATATATATATATATATATATATATATATATATATATATATATTATATATATATATATGATTTTTTTTTTAACTATTTTGAACATTCCAAAGAGATTTTTGTATTGTCATCAAGCAAAAAGGAGTGATTATGCTGACATTTGAATGCATTCTGAATTAGAGACATGGATGTATTGGAATAGATCAATTCACTGCTAGTTTCAGTCTTTAATTTAATTTATTTGGTTGATGCTTACAGCTTATGGATAATAGTGAATGGCAATATAATTGGTTTATTTTATAATTTTCGATTCTTCTTCTGTTCTGAATGCCATTAAATTTGACCTTTCAACTTGCACTCATAAGAATTTTTTTGACCCTTTTTTTGTTAAATTGTGTTCCTGACACCAATCAAAGCAATTTTTGTTTTTGGGGGGTTTTAATAGTAACCTAGAAAAAAAAGGTCAATAAGGCACTTACAAAGGGTTAAAGACTTTTTTTTGTAAATATTTAATTTAATTTAAGGTTTCTGGTTAAACGAAATGAATTATATTAAGATTTTTATTCTTCATCTCTGCACTGTTGGTGTGAATTACAATATGGAATATTCAGCACATATCAAGTTCATATCCAAGTAAAGTATATCCATGTAAATATGCAAAATAAATACATCTTTTAAATTGCTTTGCAAAGCCACTGGGTCTCGGAAAACACTTGAACGTATTTTCTCTTTTGCTTCCAAAGCAAACGTGCCTTGTTCAAAGCATGGTGTAAAACAAACATATTGATTTAAGAAAATAATTTCTGCAGTACACCCACAGGATTGTCTTTGATGGTGAGATAAAATGTGTGTGTGTGTGTGTGTGTGTGTGTGTGTGTGTGTGTGTGTGTGTGTGTGTGTGTGTGTGTGTGTGTGTGTGTGTGTGTGTGTGTGTGTGTGTGTGTGTGTGCGTGCGTGCGCTGTTCGATGCAGAATAAGAAGAGAATTTTAAACCAGCTTTTGGATGGCTTTGGCACACTTGTTCAGTTATGCCTCGTCTCCGCTCCACTTTCACTCCTCTCTGCAGTCAGGGGTGTGTGTGTTTTTTGTGTAAAAATATAATTCTGTTATGTGTATGTGTGTGCGTGTGTTGGTGGCTCACTCTTAAACCCCATACTGAGTACAAAGTTAAGCTTGCAAAGTCAGAGAAAACAGTTTGCGTATTTTGATCTAGTTTCGAAATCCCAAGACCTACTTCAGTGTTTTGAATGAAGAAAGAGAAGTGTGCAAATTAGCATATGAAGATAAACTAAATGAAATGAGACCCCAACTACAGTTAAAAATAGTCAATGTAGCCTAGAGCTATGAAAATATTCACAACAGATTTTCTTCATTAAGTCGATTTATGATATAAAAGCCAACATGTAATCTCTTAATTCAGCATCAAAATATGGTTTCTAATAATATATAGTTTTTCAGTGCTATGCTGTGATATGGATACATTGTGCAGCTATCAGATTGATATGATATGAGATATCCAAAGGAAGGTTACATCTCTAAAAATCATATCGGTCAGTGTTTTCTTTATGTTTGACTGCATATTTCATTAGCATCATTGTCCTTTTATATGTGTTTTGTTATTGACAGGTCATCATATATTCAAGCATTGTCTTGTACCATATTCATGTTCAACCAAAACAGAGCCTTTGAGGTTTAGTAGTTTTTTTTAAATGATAAAAATGGAAATTATTGTTATACGTTATCTGTATTGGATACCATATATACTGTGTAATAAGAAGGTACCACACTAATGAGCAGGGCCAGATGGAATCTGCGGACGTTTTTTGCAATTTCTGCGGAGAATTTTGGTAAATATCTGCGGATTTCTGCGGAATTATTTTGGGAGTCTCATAACTAAAACCTTAATATGAGAAATATGTGTAATTTAAAAACTGAATAAATTCAGATTTACACACATTTACTCAAGTAAATAAACAGAATTAATGATAGGCTAAAAATCTGTGGAATTCTGCACGCACAGATTCCGTGTGGGCCTACTAATGAGTGAAAAAAACAATCGCATACTGTATGAATGTGTACAGAGCACATACTTATATATTATAGAATGTTGGAATGAACATGAAAAATGTAAACAAGCTGTAAAAATGATGTAATATCATTCCATTGTGAGAAAATGCCTTCGATTTAATTGTACTTACCTTTGGCTATCAGTCACTTTATATTAGTTGACAATGTAAGATATGAGTTTTATTAAATAGATTAATGCTATTTAAATAAAAATCAGTATCGACTGAAACTGAGATTCCCAAACTCAAATGAGTACGTTTTGATGAGTTTAATTTGTTAATTAAGTGGCATTATAGTTTTATTTTATCTTATTTGTACTCAAATGATGTATGCACTCAAAAATATTAGTTTTTAACTGAAAAGGTTTATGGTAGTTGGTTTCATTGAGATATATATGAGCAATATCACACTTGTAGCAGTGCGATATAGCTGTATATCGGCACTTGTGGGAGGCGCGCGTTGGCATAAGGCCACAGTTGAAGTGTCTTACGGTGCATTCACGTGTGGCTTCAGTGTCAACGCTTGGCGTGTCTGAAGTTAGGGCTGACGCTATCGTCATAGCAGCATCAGCCAATGAAATTAGTCCGCAATCTGCTACTGTCTGAGCTGGGGTATTTGCATGCAGCAATCTGATTGGCTGACGCATCCGTTGGCGCTTGAAAAGTTGAGAAATTCCCAAATTCTGCAGCAAGCAACGCCACTGAAGCAGCGCCGACGGATGCACAATGCAGTTCGGCAACGCCTTAAGTCACCCATTTAAAGTGACTGGGAAGCATTGACGCTGATGCCCCGTGTGAATGGGGCATTAGTGATCCACTGCTATGAGTGATATTGCATTTATACAACAGTTCGACGGCATAATTGTGTATATAAAAAAGAAAATCAAACACAGAGAGTCTCAAAAATCCTTTTGTATGAGGAACTACTTTCATCCACCATTCATTTACATCTGCAGCTGACGTCAGAACAGCAGAAACCGTTGCTACTTCCCAAACGTCACTTTAGAGCTAGTATTTGAATGATTCTCTAGCGTAAAATCTAAAGTGATGACAAAACAGCTGCTTTTGCTGATATTTTAAGATTATAAGGCTGAACGGCATGAAATGCCATCAGTCTAGACACATTTCCCAGTATTTCTCTGTTTCAATCGAGATATCACATTAATTAACCCCGAAAAAGTCAAAGCAAAGCAAATACTAGCAGAAACACTACCAGACTATGGTATAAATACAGCACAACATACAAAAGAGTGAGATCGACTAAGAAAGTCATTTATCTGATTTACTGTAGTTTATATTATATTAATACTATAGTTTAAAATTACCTTGAGTTTTTCGCCGGTAAGGGCTTATTATGTGGTCTCTGTCGCCATCTTGTGGCGAAACGTCAACTGTCTTTGCTCTGCTCAATGACAGGCTGATGGATACTGACGCGCTGAATCTCCAAAATTATAAATATTTAAAAAAGGCACTATTCTTATAAATAAACTGCAAAGTTGCAATCTAAACAACTACATTCTCACCTAAAAAGCCCCGAAAGTAAATTATGTTGTTCAGCAGCTGCAATATTTGTCAAACTGTAGTGAGTTTATTGATCTGCTGTCGCTATGTGGGCGGAGTAATACAGACGGGTGAGGAGGCTGTACGAGTGCTGTTATTGCAGAATATCATACAGATATCAGCCAATCAGATTTGAGAACCGGACAGAACTGTTGTATAAATTGCTATATAGAGCTATGGAAAAATGAAGAGTGATATCTCATAAGAATAAAAAATGTTTTCATTTGTTTGAGTGATTTTTCTGCAAATATTGATTTCTTAACTCTTCTGGAGTTGGTATATTGGTATTGTGTTGTATTAAAAGGGACCTATTATGCAAAAATCACTTTCATAAGGGGTTTAAACACAGTTGTATGCCAACAGTCTGTGAATATAATCAGCTTCTAATGGTAAAAATATATTAATTTATCTTTTTTTCTAATCACACTTCATAAAATTAGTAAGTGCAGAAACACTTTGATTGAAGTTCTCCCTTTGTACATGTCATCAGAGAGGGAAAGCCCTGCCCATTAGTAACAATCTCTTCTTCATTAGCATTAGTCTTGTTTTTGAATCTGCCACTATGCTGGCACATAGGCATTTGTAGCTCCACCCTCTTTTAAAAAGAGGGCTGGGAGCACAATCTCATTTGAATTTAAAGCAGCAGTCATCAAAATTTCACAATTAGGATCAAAGTCTAAAGGGGGCAGTTTCAAATCTTTAATAAAGCATTATTTTAGGGGTATTTTGAAATGAAACTTTACATACAACAGTCTAGGGACATCAAAGACTTGTAGGGACATCTTGTAGGAAGGGGCATAATAGGTCCCCTTTTGATCAATTGTAATTTTTTTTGCACTAAATGGAAACATTTTGATTTAAAATTAGCAAAAAACAAAAACATGGCTTTAGATCAAACATATGTAACATGCTCAGAAACTGAGCATTTCATTTTGCTTTATATTTTTTCATAGCTATTTATGATTATAATATTTACACTGTATATTCATTAGGCTGCATTATATATCGGATTGGGATTGAATTTCTCACCTAATACACTACCTTTTTTGTAATTCCATCTTTTGTACATTAAATACTGGAAAACTGTATCAGTGAAAAGAGTGACTGACCTCAGGAGGAAATCTCTCTTAAATGTTATGCATATTGTTGCATATTGTTATGTATATGTTGTAGTTTGATCATGTATGATGATGATCGGATGCACGCCTTTTTTATTGTAATATGAATTGCTGTCCATGCAGTCGTTTTCTTATACATTTCACACTCACAAGTGTATTGTTTGGTTTATGAATATTTTTGTTTATTAAACAGCAAAACTAGTTTGTGGCTTGTGTTTGGAACAGTTATTTGTGTTGTACAGTTTTAAAGATTTATTTCTTAAAGACTTGAGACTAAGAGATTATCCATTTGTCATAGTTTTATCTCAATATATGCCCACTTTTAAAACCTAAGCCACTGAAATGAAGCTGAAATAAAATACAAAATTAAGTAAATTAAGTATAGAAAAAAGTAAAACCATAGCTGTAAAAATATTGAAAATAAACAAAGACTAACCAACTAACTGCATACATAAATAAATAAATGAATAAATAGATGAATAAATAGATGCATTCTTTGTAAATTATTTTATTAAATAATTTCTGAATAAAGTACTAAATCCTTAACTTAAATTTAAAATAAATGAAAGCCAAATAAAAATGACATATTTTTTATGTTATACTGTTTATATACAGTTTGTACTTAGCAAATTTTATATGATAAAGTATTGTAAAAAATATTAAATATGAATATTTTTGGAAAATATTTCCTTTCGTTGCACATTTTCCCATTTAAATACTTTTTAAAATTCATTTTATTTAACTTGGTCCAATTTTAGTCCATTTTAAAATGTATTTATATAAATGTATATAAAAACCTTTCTCACCATAACCATAACTAAAAAAAAAAAAAAAACTGAAATATTTTAAAAGATATAATAATGATATCATAATGCACATCATAAAATTAATTAACTTTAAAATGAAAACTGGACATACAGTTAAAGTCAGAATTATTAGCCCCTCTGAATTATTAGCCCCCCTGTTTATTTTTTTCCCCCAATTTCTGTTTAATGGAGAGAAGATTTTCTCAACATTTCTAATCATAATAGTTTTAATAACTAATAACTCATCTCTAATAAATGATTTTTTTATATTTGCCATGATGACAGTAAATAATATTTTACTAGATAATTTTCAAGACACTTCTATGCAGCTTAAAGTGACATTTAAAGGGCTAACTAACTAGGTTAACTAGGCAGATTAGGGTAATTAGGCAAGTTATTGTATAACAATGGGCTAATAATTTTGTCCTTAAAATGGCTTTTAAAAAATTAAAAACTGCTTCTATTCTAGCCGAAATAAAACAAATAAGACTCTCCCCAAAAGAAAAAAAACATTATCAGACATACTGTAAAAATTTCCCTTCTCTGTTAAACATAATTTGGGAAATATTTAAAAAAGAAAAAAAAATTAAAAGGGGGCTAATAATTCTGACTTCAATTATATTATATTATATTAAATTATATTATATTATATTAATGATGCTCCTACAGTGTTCATATTCAAATAGTCCTGCTTTCATAGGCCATTTTTTTATTTTCTCTTTGTTATTGGACAGATAAAAATAAAACTGAAGCTGTCTGGATGAAATAGAGGAAATTTAACTTGCTATAACTTCTATTATATATTTTTGGGCATCAAAGAAGTGCAGTTCAAGGACATTGGCTGTTGCTATGTAAAATTATGCTCATGTAAATGTAGGATATGGCTTTGTTTCGCCATATATAAAATACACAAATATAGTAAACGTAATCGCAGTCTCATTTATGTGTTTTAATTTTTCAGGGTCTTATACCGCCCCCTTGTGGTTGTTGCACAAGACTTATCTATTCTGTTTTTTTTTTTTTTTTTTTTTATCTCCGAGCATTAACATCAAATCATAATGTTAAAGAAGACAAATTACTATAAACAACAGGAGGATCTTTATTTATGCTGTGAGATAAACAAATGTACACCGAAATATGCCAGTAGAGGTGCACAGAGACCGTAGTGACAACACATTTTTTTTTAAATGATCACTATAGGACCAGTTTTGCAGAACTCTTCATAAAGTGAGCAAAACGGTGATCAAATTTGGATAATTTTCCATGGCTTTGGCACAAAATAGATCCAGTGATTATTACATAATTCAAATAAGATAGATACTTTTCTTGCTCCGATAGAACAAACCATAGACTCTACGACAAACACATCGTCACAAGGGTGTACCTACAGACCAGGGGTGTCCAAACTCAGTCCTGGAGGGCTGGTGTGCTGCATAGTTTTGCTCCAACTTCCTTCAACACACTTGCCTCAAAGTTTTAGTATACCTAGAATGAGCATCGAGCCAGGATCTAGTAGCACCCCTGCTTCAGATCAATTTACACTTTTTTCCAAAATGTTCATTTCAAAATCTAACAGCATATTCTGCAGAAGAGCAATTTGTCACATTTCAATTCAATGTAGCTGAACACATATTAGTCTTTCTACTTTATTGCCATTAATGCAAAAGAGGAAACTTTTACAATACAATCATTATTTATAAAGCACATTTAAAAACAAATGAAGTTGACCAAAGTGTTGTAAACATGAGTACTAAAGACTGAGAAGAATTAAAATGTGAAAAGATACAATTAATAAGTAAAAGCATTAAAAACAGTAACCAAGGGGTATTAAATGTGAGAAAATATATAGGTCATTAAAACGTTCTTAAGCACAGAAAGAAAAGGGGGTGGTCTAATGCGAATTTGTAGTGTTCCAGAGTTCTGTACTGTAAACTTTAGTACTGTAATTGAAAAAAATATATCATGTAACTTATATACTAGTAGTATTAGTGTGTTTTCAAAGGTTTAGATGCCATGAATCTCCAAACATGATCAGAGTGACTGTAATATAAAAGATGTAATGTAAAATTCTATAGTTTATTGTATAATGACCGTTTATACTGTATGAAATGAATATTATAAATGATTAATGGTTATAAATGCAATATCACACTCATAACAGTTCGATATGTCTGTATATTGGCACTGGTGGGAGGCGAGTGTTGGCAAAAGGCAGCAGGTCGAGTGTCTTAGTGTCCTCCAGTGACGATATACAGTCATATCGCACTGCTATGAGTGTGATATTGCATTTATACAACAGTTCGGCGGTATAATTGTGTATATAAAAAATAAAATCAAACACAGAGTGTCACAAAAGCCTTTTGTATAAGGAACTACTTTCTTCCGCCATTCATTCACATCTGCAGCTGATGTCAGAACAGCAGAAGCTGTTGCTACTTCACCAACGTCACTTTAGAGCTAGTATTTGAGTGATTCTCTAGCGTAAATTCTAAAGTGATGACAAAACAGGTGATTTTGCTGATATTTTAAGATTATAAGGCTGAACAGTATGAAATGCCTCAGTCTAAAGAGATTTCACAGTATTTCTCTGTTGCAATCAGATCACATGAAAAAGCCAAAGCAAAGCAAACACTAGCAGATTACTCTGATATAAATACAGTACTACAACATACAAAAGAGTGAGATCGACTCAGAGTGTCACCAGTTTTAAAATTATTTGATCAGCTGTATGTGAAATTTTTCGCTGAGCTTTTTCTCCTAAGAATGTATCATGTGCCATGTCAACGCTCTTTGCTCTGCTCAATAACAGGCTAATGGCCTTTGGACTGCTGAATCTTCGAAATTATTAATATTTTAAAAAAAGCACTATCCTTATAAATAAACTGCATAGTTGCAATCTAAACAACTACATTCTCGCCTAAACAAGCCTCAAAAGTACATTATGTTGTCCAAGAGCTGCAGTTTTTGTCAAACTGTAGTGAGTTTATTGATCTGCTGTCACTCTGTGTGCTGATATTGCAGAATATTGCACGACTATCAGCACATTTATTTATTTTCTTTTAAACTATGTTCATTTATCTTAATACAGTGCATTTATTTAGAGTATTTCTACATTTTGAATTCATTTTTAAATATAATTTTTCTTTAGACATGTCCACAGATCCCCTAACATGGCTATAAAACAAAACAAACATTCAACTACTGAGAAGTCATTCATTTGTTCACCTCCTGTCACACGTCTCAGAGCAAATCCATGAATACACTCTTAAAGGTGCTATACTTAGGGTGCTTTTTTATTTCTTTTTGTTTCTCTTTCCCTCAGTGATTCTGTTTGTTAACAGTAGGTTTCAAGACTAATCGAATCCGTGTGGTAGGTCTGCTGTAGTATTTGCACAGTGGTATACCCTTCTCCACAACCTAACATGGACCCTGAGGTTCACCTTTCAAAAAATATTGTCTTCTGCCAAATATTGGTCAGATTGATTAAAAAAGGTTACTGTGGTCTTTTGAAGACTGCTGCCTGATCTATAATTTGCTTCAAACCTCTGTAGTCTGGGTGTACTGTACTTTAACACTACTTTTACAGCAGGGCTGTCAAACTCAGTTCCTGGAGGACCACAGCCTTGCAAAGTTTAGATACAACTCTGCTTCATACCATGTTTCAAACAAGCATAAAGGACTCAAATAGTTTGATCAGGCGAGTTTAAATAGGGTTAAAGCTAAACTGTGCAGAGCTGTGGCCCTCCAGGTATTGAGATTGACACCAGTGCTTTATAGAATGTGTATGATGTGAGTTTGAATCTCTTCACCGGACCAAACTCTTATGATTTGATTTTTCATCCAGCAGAAACTTTATGTATGTACTGTACACGATAAATACTTCAAAGAAATGTCTGTGAATCCTCTTAGATGTATGGAAACATCATTTATTGGCTTTCTCCATAGGGCTCCCTCTGGCATTCATATAGTTGCAGGAAAAGTATGTGAATCCTTTGGATTTACATGGATTTCTTTATTAGAGTTGGCATGAAATGGAAGTTGGAATAGTTTTCCTGCTTCCAGAAAAAAATGTCTGAATGGCTTTCTGAACAAAAAAAAAGTACAGTAAGGCTTACATTACTAGTTTAACTTTTAAACTAACTTCACAAGTTTCACTTGTAGTGTTACAGCAAGTTCTTTCATGGATAGTTATTTTCAACTTCATAATTGTGTTAAAATTTGTCCTATCTTTCAATATGTGAATTCCCATAACTGTGAAGTGAATCATAGTTTCGAGGCATGTAATTGACTGCTGGCTGCTGATGTCACACTTTCATGTATACAAGAAGCTTCATGGACTAAGGATGAAAGACCAAATTTACATAGAAATTGATCATTGGAGTCACAGTACAAACAAAGCCTGACTTTTTTTTTGGTCATACATACATACATACATACATACATATATATATATATATATATATATATTATATATATATATATATATATATATATATATATATATATATATATATATATATATATATATATATATATATACTGTATATACACATATATATACATATATATATATATATATATATATATATATATATATATATATATATATATATATATATATATATATATATATATACATACACACACACACACACACACACACACACACACACACACACACACACACACACACACACACACTCACACACACACACACACACACACACACACACACAAAAGGTCATTGCAAATTAGGCAGGCTGTTTAAAGAGGTCTGTGTCCAAGCACATTTATAGAGAAGTGAAGGGAAGGAAAAGATGTGGTAAAAGAACTGTACAAGCAATAGGGATAACTGCATCCTGGAGAGATTTGTGAAACAAAACCCATTCAGAAATGTGGGGTAGATTCACAAAGAGTGGACTGCAGCTGGAGTCAGTGCTTTCACAATAAGTATGTAAAACATGGTTTCCAGCTGTTGCATTCCTTGGGTCAAGCCACTCTTGAACAACAGACAGCATCAGAAGCATCTTGCATGGGCTTAAGCCTGGACTGCACCTGAGTGCTCCAAACGTATGTTCTCTGATGAAAGTAAATATTGCATTTCCCTTCGAAATCAGGGTCTCGGAGCCTGTTGGAAGAGAGGAGGGGCACACAATCCACGTTGCTTGAGGTCCAGTGTAAAGGTTCCAGAGTCAGTGATGGTTTTGAGGTGCCATGTCATCTGCTTCATCTGGTGGTGTTGCTTCACTGTGTTTTCTGAGGTCCAAGGTCAATGCAGCTCTATACCAGAACGTTTTAGAGCACTTCATGCTTCCTGCTGGTACTAACATTATGGAGATGCTGATTTCATTTTTCAACAGGACTTGGCACCTGCAAACAGTGCCAAAGCTACCAGCACTTGGTTTAAGGACCATGCATCTCTGTTCTGAATTGGCCAGCAAACTTACCTGACCTTACCCCCATAGAAAATCTATGGGCTATTTTGAAGAGGATGATGTGATATGCCAGACCCAACAATGCAGAAGAGCTGAAGGCCACTACCAGAGCAACCTGGGCTCTCATAACACCTGAACAGTACTACAAACTGATACACTCCACGCCGCATTGCTGCAGTAATTCATGCAAATGGAGCCCCAACCAAGTATTGAGTGCTGTACTCATACTTTTTATTTTCATACTTTTCAGTTGGCCAAGACAGACATACACAGTGGTGTTGAAAATGTTTTCCCCTTACTGTTTTTTTTTTAGATAGTCAAACAAATTAAAAAAAAATGTCAAAGATAATCTGCAAGCAAAGAACACATTTTAATGACAATCTAATAATGATGAGAATTATAAAAACACCCATTCAAAATTGTTGGTTGTATCTCTGAAAACATTATATTTTAATATTATTGCAAAACATGCATATACTCTATAGGCTGATATTTAAAGCTCCAATTTTTGTTCGTTGTCATTTTGAAACTTGCAATTGCAGTTATTTGTGGAATGATCATCTTTACATTGTGCTTTTGAGTGATGGATTCAATGGAACTATTCTATTCCCAAGAATTTTCAGCAGAAAATGTTCTGCTGTCCACTTTTGTTCTGACTAACTGAGAATTAGAAGAAAAACAAATCTCACTATCAAAGGTGATTACATCTAACACAGTGTCCATGTGACATGATGCTGCAATATGCGATAAAAAAATATCTTTTTCATGTTCAAAGGAGTTATTGTCCTAACCATCCATGACATTGAGGCACAAAATGTATATTTTAGAAATGGTTTCTATTTCTGTGACTTCACAGATTTTCTTCTGCGGTGGTGAGGAGGGGATGGTGAGTTGTCTCCTGTAGCGAGTCATTCTGTTTTTGTTAGAAAAACATTCATTTAAAACTTTATTAACAGTTTTGTGTAACTGTTGTGTTTACGAGAGACTGCTTTTCATTGGATGTATGTTGTTGCAAAAATTGTTTTGCAAATTGCTAATTTGCATTGAACCATGTTCACTGACAGTTGAAACATACAATCAATTAGCAAAAGTTATACAAAAAACTGTTTATGAAGTTTTAAATATAGACATTTTTACTTAAAATGCACTGAATGTCTTCAGAAGGCCTTTATTCACCCACCGGAGCCATGTTGGTCACTGTCACTTTATTTTTAGGTGCGTTCGACTTCATGCAGCGCTGCGCAGATCGATCGAAATCTGTCTTAAAGCGGTGCATGCTGGTTAGAAATCTTGTCCGGATTGATGCTGCGCGGATGCCACGTGAGTGTCACATGTGGCATCAAAGTACCGCTACAGCACTCCGAGATCAGACGACTGACTTAGCCCATGCAGCAACTGAAGAGCGACTGCTGGAGCTGCCGTGACGACACCGACATTAAACGATTGGCCGAGTTCACCGCATGACAACAACCACGTGTGTTTCGGGTTTATTATTGGACAACTTCCGGCTCACAAATTTCAAAACAAACAATTAACTTTTTATGCCATCTCTATCTTGTACATATCATGCTTATTAAAAGACTACAACTATTTTACTGCAGTATCATCTTTGTTAAATAATTTGTTTATAAATGCTAGATTGTTTGCATAGATATATTTTCTATCTTTTTATAGACTATTTACTGCATTCAGCTCCATAAACGATTTAAATAATATATTGTAGTGAATAACCTAAATATTAACTCAAATAAGTCTTACAAACTTGTAATAAAATAATTAGCATTGATCCTGACACCCTAAAGGTTTCTTAACAAATTAAGTTAAATAACTATTTTCATTAAATAGTTCTACACTGATTTATATGCTTAGAAAATATATTTTTTTCCTGTCTCGTTTATGCACAAGTTTTAAAAGTGACATTGATGTAGCTGCTTTTTCTGGGAAACTTCTACTTAAAGTGTAGCTCACTTATTTATGCCCTTTTGTTCAATCTTTTTGGATTAAAGTGCTTTTTTGAAAATGCTTTCATTATCCAGAATGATCTTAATCATTGTTTAAGACTTAATCAAAACATCTTGTTTTGGGTTTTACATTTACAGGGAGTGCAGAATTATTAGGCAAATGAGTATTTTGACCACATCATCCTCTTTATGCATGTTGTCTTACTCCAAGCTGTATAGGCTCGAAAGCCTACTACCAATTAAGCATATTAGGTGATGTGCATATCAGGTGTGCATAATTATTAGGCAACTTCCTTTCCTTTGGCAAAATGGGTCAAAAGAAGGACTTGACAGGCTCCGAAAAGTCAAAAATAGTGAAATATCTTGCAGAGGGATGCAGCACTCTTAAAATTTCCAAGCTTCTGAAGCGTGATCATCGAACAATCAAGCGTTTCATTCAAAATAGTCAACAGGGTCACAAGAAGCGTGTGGAAAAACCAAGGCGCAAAATAACTGCCCATGAACTAAGAAAAGTCAAGCGTGCAGCTGCCAACATGCCACTTACCACCAGTTTTGCCATATTTCAGAGCTGCAACATCACTGGAGTGCCCAAAAGCACAAGGTGTGCAATACTCAGAGACATGGCCAAGGTAAGAAAGGCTGAAAAACGACCACCACTGAACAAGACACACAAGCTGAAACGTCAAGACTGGGCCAAGAAATATCTCAAGACTGATTTTTCTAAGGTTTTATGGACTGATGAAATGTGAGTGAGTCTTGATGGGCCAGATGGATGGGCCCGTGGCTGGATTGGTAAATGGCAGAGAGCTCCAGTCCGACTCAGACGCCAGCAAAGTGGAGGTGGAGTACTGGTTTGGGCTGGTATAATCAAAGATGAGCTTGTGGGGCCTTTTCGGGTTGAGGATGGAGTCAAGCTCAACGCCCAGTCCTACTGCCAGTTTCTGGAAGACACCTTCAAGCAGTGGTACAGGAAGAAGTCTGCATCCTTCAAGAAATACATGATTTTCATGCAGGACAATGCTCCATCACATGCGTCCAAGTACTCCACAACGTGGCTGGCAAGAAAGGGTTTAAAAGAAGAAAAACTAATGACATGGCCTCCTTGTTTACCTGAGCTGAACCCCATAGAGAACCTGTGGTCCATCATCAAATGTGAGATTTACAAGGAGGGAAAACAGTACACCTCTCTGAACAGTGTCTGGGAGGCTGTGGTTGCTGCTGCATGCAATGTTGATGGTGAACAGATCAAAACACTGACAGAATCCATGGATGGCAGGCTTTTGAGTGTCCTTGCAAAGAAAGGTGGCTATATTGGTCACTGATTAGTTTTTGTTTTGTTTTTAAATGTCAGAAATGTATAATTATGAATGTTGAGATGTTATATTGGTTTCACTAGTGAAAATAAATAATTGAAATGGGTATATATTTGTTTTTTGTTAAGTTGCCTAATAATTACAATTAATGAGTTTTTTGAGTTATTGAGAACATGGTTGTTGTTCAATAATAAAATTAATCCTCAAAAATACAACATGTCTAATAATTCTGCACTCCCTGTATATATAGTACTGGAAAGTTTTATATCTATAAATGTAAATAAACGTAAACCCCTTTTTATTATATTCAAACATGACGTATTAGCCTAAAGAGTGATGTTTAAACTCCTAGAATTGGTGCTTATTGCTTTCTATTTAATAGGTCTATTCATTTTTATGTTTATATTACCCTCTCGTTTCCCCTTATTTTTCTCATGTGTTTGTTATATATTTAATAATGCCCTTATTGTTTAAAAATGAACTATAGTTTGTAGAGACTGTATTCTGTTTTATTTGTACTGTAAATCTTTTAATGTTATAGCCTAAATTAAAAAAAAATGATGATGACGCATGTGATCGGTCATGACTGCCGCAACTTTGAGCCCTGAAGTGTCCGGCTGTCCGGCTTGACGGCTCCGTTTTCAACTCCGCCCCCGCCTGCGCTCGGCTAATCACGTTGATCACCGGCTGCAGCTGTGCTTCATGTCGAACGCACCTACTATTATTTTTCACTCCGAATGGCTTTGACTGAAAGATGAACATTTAGGATCCCGAGAGGGTGAGTATATCACTAATTTTCATTTTTAGGTTAACTAACCCTTTAACAGCTATTTTCTTCTTCTTTTTCTTTTCAAAATCTTCTTCAAAAGCATCTAAAATGTTTCTCAGAAAGCCAGACATGTGCACTGAAAATGAAGGATACGAGCAGTCATGGGACATACAGCAGAGGGCGCTCCTGCATCATTATTGTAGAGAAAAGATAATCGAAAGGTGAAGTGCAGTGTAAAACAGCTGTAGAGAGATGAATCCTCAGTCCTCAGTATCAATCTATACCTTCATCATTGGTTGTTACATTGTATACAACTTAATTTCACAATTTTGTCCTTTTAATGTTGCTTTAAGTGTTAGCATTCTTATGCCAGTCATTCATGAGCAGATGACAAAGTTCACTATGTTTCAATAATAAATCAAAATTAAACTAGAGGTCAAAGATAGGTCAAAAACAATAACATCAGTTGATCACTGATAAGGGCATTGGGTCAGATGTTTGTACATGTGAATGTGAATGTCAAATTCAGTTTGGCGTGAGGACAAGATCAGATTATTTTATTGTCTCGTGGTTTTGAGCATAAGGTAGGTTATTATTTATTAATGTGGCTTACGGTTTATGACCCTCATGTGTTCCTCCTGGAGCCACACAGACACACATGCAGACACACACACACAAACAAATAGAGTCTCAAATGGGTGATGGCGTCCTGTGGCTGTGACAGGTGGGTAAAGGCTTAAGAGTTCACAGTGCTGTCTTTGTCTCACACATGGTGTGATTTTGTTATTAAAATAAACCAGACATGCTTAGAGACAACATTAGGCTTATCAAATTATTGCTTTTAGCATTAAATATATAATAAACAGCATTAAACACTTTCACATAACTCTACTGAGAATTAATAACAGAAGGTAAAATGCAGAGTGAAACATTAGCAACATTAGCGTTAGCGATGCCTGCTGTCTGCTACAACTATCGTAAACAAAGGATATGTTTTCCACAAAACTTTATTAACAGTTTCACTACACCACATCTCAAAAAGTTTTAAAACATTTCAAACAAGTCCGCTTTCGACAACACTTTCTCATGTGAATAAATGCATTCAGACAACAACAAAAAGCCACCCACTCTCTGCCTACTGACCTAATTCTTAAACATTACAGGACATGTTGTTGAAGTGCACTTGTTAGACAGGATTTGAATTTTGCTGTCTGAAATCATAAATTTGATTTCAATGCAAAAAATGTATCAGCACAATGTTCTCTTGAAGTCCTATTTGTTACAAGAACATTCAGAGTTTGGAGTGTTTTGTGGCAGAACAGTCGCAAAAATGCTACTTTCCTGTTTCCTTTCATGCTCAAATTGCATCAAATTGTTAGTTAGATCAGAAAAAGGCCTTACATTTACAGAGTCTCCCCTCAACAGATTTCATGTTGACTTAAATCACATCAGATATTGAAAGAGTTGGTAAGATTGTATTGTTGATAGAATTGTTTGAGGTTAAAAAAGTATACATTTTTAAAGGGATAGTTCACTCAAAAATTTTTCATTTGTGGTCATTTTTTTTTTACCTTTACAAGATGTTGTTCCAAAACGGTGTAAGTCTTTCTTCAGTTTTTCTTCACACTGACTTTTATTTCCTGGACAAAAAATGTGAACCCAGATTTGTTAGTGCTGTTTGTTTGAATTTTATTATTATTATTGATAGAAATTTTCATTTTTGAGGGGTGGACTTTAAAATCACATGCAAAATGCATTTAACTTTCATTACATTACACCCAGGGCTCAAAATTATTATTATTATTATTTTTTTTCGAATTTGAGTAAAAAACTGAATTGATGAGAATGGCTTATAAATTTGTTGATGTCAACAAAAGACAAAAATATTTCAAAAGAGAAGTTTCCATGTGGGATTCTTCCAAAATAAAATCTCTGTGTTGTTATATTTAAAGGTGCTGTATGTAAGTTTTTGACTCTTTTAAAGCAAAAAAATACCATAATATGTTTACAAATATTTAAGAAACATGCTAAGTGAACATTCTTGTTTATCTAAAAAATAATGCTGAAGACAGATATTCTGCGTTGAAATTATGTGTTACGTGCTGGAACGTGTGTCTTTTTTTGGTTCTTTTAACCTGCTCACTGCCACTTTATCCAATTATAGTTGTGGGAAAACCATGTATTTCATTCATTCTGTCAGAAAGGCTCTTGAAGCATGCGTCAGTGACCGAAATGTGAACTCCGGTGGACAATAGCAGACTCCAAAATAAGACGCAGATTTAGAGTTCCACATGAGGTGGTTATTAATTAGCAAATAGTAAATATGATGAATGCAAACATTAGGTGAGCAGGTTACATTGTAACCCCATGTCCTAACAACACACTACGTGACAAGATTTGCAATGATAAGCAATTTGGCTGTTTGCACCAGACGAAACGTGACAGAAATTTAAATACAGCCATTCAGACACACAGAATAGTGCATTTACTGCACTCTAACGCAATTGTAAGGTTTATAATCGAATTAATCCATAATAAACCTCTTTAACATTATTTAATGTACATGCTGAGGCACTGATATGTGTTGGTTTACATTGAGTCACAGTTCTAAAGTTCAGTTACAAATGGTTTATTTGGTGAACTGTTATGCAATTCTATGCCAAATAATTAAACGCACCGGTGACGTTTAACTCGTAAGGAGAAGTGAACCGAGAGAAGATTACAGACCTACACGTGAGAAAACTAGTGCTCGTGCGCGCACAGGGGATGTTCACGCGCATGCTAAACTGATCCAGCGTGAGGAAACAGGCGCTCATGAGCTCGTTGTATGCTCTTGTGAGGTTATACCTCACAGTACGAATGCGCTCGATCAGTTTTCTCGCTCGCTCGATGGCTTTTTTCTCTGCTTGCAGGAAACTTTTTAGATTTTTGTCTTGGAGTGGGACTTGGTGTAATTGTTATCTCTAACGCTATTGGTTACCCTCCCTTTCCACTGATCCAGCTCACACGAGCACTAGTTTCCTTGTGTGTAGGTCTGTAATCTTCTTGCGGTTTACTTCTCCTTGTGCGTAAACATCACCGGTGCGCTCGATTATTTTTGGCATAGAATTGCCGTCATAAACTATCTGCTGCTGCTTTCAGTAGTAATAAATGTCATGTAAAATGGTATTCAAACTCGCATAGTTAGCATTTAACACTGAATAATGCACATGAGATGTACCTGAGGTGATCATTGTCTGTTTTCTGCTGTTCAGCTGCAAAAAATATAAAATACAAATTCCAGGTATTGGTTTGGACAAAAACTTAAATCAGCCTTAAATCAGCCTTTAGGCTCGATAGTCAGGCTCGCTAATGTTGGTCCTCAATCTGGTAACCTGCGCTTGCGTGTGTTTTGATCTAGGAATGCAATAGGAATGGGTGTCAAACTTGCATACTGCACATTTAAAGCAAAATAAAAAGCAATGAAAAAAAGTTAATAATAATAATAGCAATTAAGTGTTTCCCCAATTTGTTTTGCTAGTTTGATAATAAAATAAGGCACATAACTATTACAACCACAAAAACACCAGTGTAACAGTCTCAAAATACATCATTTTGGCAAATAAATCGAAAAGTTTTCCAATCAGAAGTAGTTAAGAAACATTAAAATATGAATTCATATTTTTTGCAACAAGATGCATCAGAAGGTTAAATCTAATACACTGACATTGCCCTGACATTTCACCTCTCTTTCACCCTCACTTTCACGTTCCCTCCTCAGGAACTTATCATGCTCAGCAAATCTGAAACATGTATTTTTGAACTGAATGAATAGTCTATTCAGTTGAAAATCTTTCACAGTTAAGTCTCCCTTCAGACCACCTGACAGTTAGGAGAGAGACAGAGCAAGAGCGAGACACCGTTAGTAATTAACTGCTTTCACGACCGGAGCCATTAGCAGCACAGAACTACATTAAAATTTCATCATAATGGCTGGAGGCAGACAGGCTGCTTGAACAGTGGATACATCTGAGTTCTGCAGGGGGTTCAGTGCTGATGGGACATCTCCAGCTGAAGTTTTTGAACTAAAGACAAGGAGACAGCCAGCTCTCCATGAGATGTTTTAAGTGTTTAGGTTACAGTCACAAAAGGGGATGAGACTGTATGAGTGTGGTTATAGAATCCTCTCTTGCTCTCATCCTACCCTATTATTTTCATATTTGTTCAGTATGAAATCATTTCAGGCCATCCAAATGTTTTGTCAAAAAAAAAAATAGTTGCCTTAAATTTTAAATTGAATCAAATTAACCTGACAAGTCATTTCAACTTATACATTACATTAAAAGAACTTCCCCCAGAGTTACATTTTGGCCTTATGCTAGTTTAATTTAATTTTACTCAAGATGTACAATGTAAAGTCAACTTCATTCATTCATTTTCTTTTGGCTTAGTCCCTTATTTATCAGGAGTCACCACAGTGGAATGAACTGCCAACTATTCTGTCATATGTTTTACGCAACGGACGCCCTTCCAGCTGAAATCCATCACTGGTAAACACCCATACGTTCTCACATTCACACACACTCATACACTATGGCCAGTTTTGTTTTACCCAATTCCCTTATACAGCATGTCTTTGGATGGAGGGGGAAACCGGAGCACCCAGAGGAAATTTATGCAACACGGGGAGAACATGCAAACTCCACACAGAAATGGCAACTGATCAAACCGGAACTCAATCCAGTGATCTTCTTACTGTGAGGCACCAGTGCTTTACCACTAAACCACCTCATTTCAACTTAACATTAAAATAACGTTCCACTTTTTTTGAAAATTGGCTCCCTTTACAACTACCGTAGAGTTAAAACAGTTCAGTTATTTTTTTTTATCCATTTAGCCAATCTCCATTTCTGGCAGGAGCACTTTTATCTTAGCTTAGCAAATACAGTATCACTGAATTGAATTTTATACTATTAGAAAGAAAGGTGATTTAAGTGACTTTGAGTGTGGCATGGTTGTTGGTGCCAGGCGGGCTGGTCTGAGTATTTCAGAAACTGCTGATCTACTGGGATTTTCACGCACAACCATCTCTAGGGTTTATAGAGAATGATCCAAAAAAAAAAGAGTGGGCGCAAATGCCCTGTTGATGCCAAAAGTCAGAGGAGAATGGCCAGACTGGTTCGAGCTGATAGAAAGGCAACAGTAACTCAAATAACCACTCGTTACAACCGAGGTATACAGAAGAGCATCGCTGAAAACACAGTGCGTCGGACTTTGAGGCGGATGGGCTACAGCAGCGGAAGACCACAACGGATGCCACTCCTGTCAGCTAAGAACAGGAAACTGAGGCTACAATTTGCACAGGCTCACCAAAATTGGACAATAGAAGATTGAAAAAACGTTGCCTGGTCTGATGAGTCTGATTTCTGCTGCGACATTTGGATGGTAGGGTCAGAATTTAGCGTCAACAGCATGAAAGCATGGATCCATCCTGCCTCGTATCAATGGTTCAGGCTGGTGGTGGTGGTGTAATGGTGTGGGGGATATTTTCTTGGCACAATTTGGGCCCATTAGTACCAATTGAGCATCATGTCAATGCCACAGCCTACCTGAGTATTGTTGCTGACCATGTCCGTCCCTCTATGACCACAGTGTATCCATCTTCTGATGGCAGGATAATCCGCCATGTCATAGCGCGAATCCTCTCAGACTGGTTTCTTGAACATGACATGGTTTCTTGAGTTCACTGTACTCAGATGGCCTTACCACAATCACCAAATCTCAATCCAATAAAGCACCTTTGGGATGTGGTGGAACGAGAGATTAGGCAGTTCTGGATTAAGGCAGTTAAGGCAAAAGCAGGTCCACCCCGGTACTAGTACGGTGTACCTAATAATGTGGCCATTGAGTGTATATTAAGTATTGTATGTTGTTAACATAAACTGTAAATTTAAAAAAAAAAAAAAAAAATTGGAAAACAAAAACAAAGCACACTTTTTCAAAAACTCTACAGTATGTGTTCCTTTAAACTTAACATATTAAGTTGGACTTCATATTGACTTGTAAAGAAATTGTGATAACGAAACTTAAAATAGATTAAATTTAACAAAAGCATATCGTCACCTTAGAATTATAAGGTTCTTTCTGACATTTTTGTCAAAATTGAGTTATTGACATATTCTTATTAATTGCCAAATTATTTACATTATGGGATGTTTTTTTATAAGTTGTTTACATTTTAAGACTTTTTATTTAAAAAACATACTCTTTACTATGGAATGCAAAAACTTTGAAGCTCAATATCTCAAAATCATTCAGAATGCAGATAGAACCTTATAATTTCAAGGTGACGATATGTTTTCATGCCTTTTTTACGATGACTTGAATAAAATCCTTATTCATCAGGACATTTCTAAGGAGATGATGCTATATTCTTTTGAGAAATAAAATTTGCCTATACATTATATGCGGCGGCACACAGCACATTGTGGCCATGTTTTTACTTTGTGCTCAATATATTTCCCACAGTGTGATGCATGATTAAATGCTCAGCGTGATAACATTCAATCATTAAGATCATCTAACAGTGTGCCGTAAATTACGTTAATGATGTACTGTAATTTTACATGCTTCAGTCAGAATTTTTTTTTTATCTTAAGCATTTGAATAATTGCATGCCTTAAACACATTAAGGCTGTCACAGCTCTAATTTATCTCAAACAAAATAAAAGACATTCACTTTGAAATCTTCACAGAATTTACCCCTCAGTGTAACTAGAATGTAACTGCATTCATGGTATTGACAACAAAGGCACTTTTTGGATAAAATGTATGTACTTGGATGTACAGTACTGTTTCATTTTATTTTACTTAAGATGTACAATATAATGTCATACATGCTACATTTGATGATCTTATTATTTATTGTATATTATGTAAATTGTGAATACCAACAGCAATAACAATAAAATAAAAATAAAAAAAAGCAGTTGGGGTTTTTGATAAATTTTTCAAGTATTATTGATAAAAAAATCCCACATATACATGTATAGTGTAGCAAAAATAGTAGACTGTAAGCAAAATAATAACAGTAGGAATAAGAATAAATAAATCAACGATCAAGAATCAAGAGAACCTCCAGAGAATGATCCAATGTTATTGATATTGACTGATATTGATTCAACTTTATAGTCATTACACATGTACAAGTACAAGTCAACAAAATGCAGTTTACGGCTAACCAGGAGTGCAAGAGCAGGATGTAGGTACAAGTTATAAGTGCAATTATAGAAAACTATGGCTAACGTTTACAGATGGATGAACAAAATATACAAATCGTATTAACTCAGAGATTTACAAATAGATGAACATACTGCACATGTTGCTATTAATAATCAGGAATATGCAAATAGATATGAGCATAATATACAGGTTGTTATTTGCTAGATATGTACTGTAGATATGTCTATCTTACATTTTCAAATGTATATGTGCAGTGGATGTGTATATTTACAAATGAGTATGTGCAGTGTAGTGCAATGGTTGTGTGCTATATTATGTGTGCAATATTAAATAGTGAAATGGTTATGGGGAGTGTAAGTTAAGGGGAGAGTGTAGGGGTGTATGAGGTGGGCAAAAGGGTAAGTGTTCAATAGGGAGACAGCTTTGGGGGAAAAGCTGTTCCTCAGTCTGCTGGTTCTCGTAAAGGGGAATTTTAAGCGCCAGGTTGGAGGAGAATACTGAAGAATACTGCATGCTCGACGCAGACAGTGTTTCTTCTGAATGTTCTCAATGGCTGGATGTTAACTCCCTGTAATGAGCTGGGCAATTTTCACCACCCGCTCCAGTGCCTTACGCTCAGCAACAGTGCAGTTCCCATACCATACTGTGACAAAGTTGGTTAGGATCCACTTTATTATTGATAGATGTTCACCAGGATGGCAGAGAACAACTGGTTCTTTTTTAGTTGTCTTAAGAAGAAGAGGTGTTGGTGAGCCTTCTTGACCAGGCTGGAGGAGTTGGTGGGCCTCCGAGATGCGGTCATTATATTGATGTGGATGGGATCATGAGAGCCTCTTCCTCCCTTTCTGAAGTCCACAATGAGCTCCTTGGTCTAAGTCAGGGGTGTCCAAACTCGGTCCTGGAGGGCCAGTGTCCTGGAGAGTTTAGCTCCAACCCTAATCAACCACACCTGAACCAGCTAATCAAGCTCTTACTAGATATACTAGAAACGCCCTGGAAGGTGTGTTGAAGCAAGTTGGAACTAAACACAGCAGGACACCGGCCCTCCAGGACCGAGTTTGGACACCCCTGGTCTAAGTGGTGTTAAGGAGCAGATTATTGTGCTCCAGGTGGCCAGATGCTGTATCTCCTCCTTATAGTCTCTTCATTGTTGCCAACCAGATTGATCACCATTATCGTTTGCAAACTTGATGATGGTGTAACATTCATACATGGCCCTGCAGTCTTGGGTGAAGAGGGAGTAGAGGAAGGGGTTCAGCACGCAGTCCTGTGGTACACCAGTGCTGAGCGGTAATGAAGGTAGTGGAGCAGATGTGACCTGATCTAACATTCTGGGGTCTGTTGGTCAGAAAGTCTATAACCCAGTTGCAGATTGAGATATTATGGCCCGTTTCCACTGAGTGGTACTGTACGGTTCGGTACGCTTTTATGGCTGTTTCCACTGTCAAAAGGTACCTAAAAGCAAACCGTACTGTACCACTTTTTGCGTACCCTTTCAGAAGGGTATCTAGCACAACAAAAGTACCAAAAAGCAGTTTCGCTTTCTTGCTTGCGCTCGCCATGCGTCTATATTTGAAATAACAAACTTGAGCTGATGATAATATTGTGTACGTGATTATTGAAGTGCTTCTGACATCTGATTCTTTCAGAAACTAACAAACACGAAAGTGAAGTGTGAAAAAACAAACGAGTAGCCCGACAAAACAAAGGAGCAAATTATTGTTTCAGCAACCTAAAACATGAACAAACTGACATGTTTAACCATTATCATCACCTTTTGCACTATTATGAACTCGGAATGCCGGAATTACTTTCTAACAGAGGTTACTTGTGCTGGTGATCATTAAAGATACAGAGGTTTGCACTGACTGTGGGCTACATGTTGCTTGTTTTTGAACCCAAATAAGGACTTGATGTATGCTGTGTGTAGTTTTTCTGTAATTAATAACATATTGGAGACTGTAAGGGTCTGTATGTGTTCATATATGTTGGATTTACTTATTTATTTTATATAATCGCAACATTACAGTAGGCTATTTCATTGATCTGTAGTTATAATCAAATCCTGTTCATAGAAAGGTTAGTAATGGACATGTACACCACGCCATGTACCATTGGTACCCTTTTGGCAGTGGAAACGCAAGCCTGATAAGGTGACCCATACCGACCCGTACCGTACTGTACTGTATCACTCAGTGGAAACGGGCCTTTAATGTCCTTTAATTGATAATTAACTTAGAGAGTATGACAGTATTGAATGCTTAGATGAAATCAAGAAATAGCATTCGTGCATAAATGTTCTTGTCCAGGTGTGAGTGCAGAGTGCAAGGCAATGGAGTCTGCATCCTCTTAGTCCAGTGTAGATGGGAGAAAGTCTTTCAGATGTGCCCAGACCAACCTTTCAAAGCACTTCATAATGATGTGTAGGCTGAAGCAAAAACATTGTCCTGTGTCAGCAACATGTTATGTTTGATTAGTTAAGGACACACAGACGTATCCATTATGTCACTAATATACATCTAGCAGAATGTTTCCTCTATAGGTGGAATAAGGTCAAGATAAGGTCATGTCACCATGACCCTCGAGATACAATAGATACCATTAAATAAGGTGGGCAAATAAAAGGTTGTGATCTTGACATCCTTTTAAGAGAAACTGCAGAAACATCAACTCCTGGAAAGAACATTTTATACCATGAACTGCATATTTCAGATAATAACTAGCAAGTAATACATATAAATGAAGAAAATATACAACATAATTTGTAAAAACAGGAAAGTCCAGCCTGATCTCACGAGGAAATGTAACTATTTTACATTTTGTCAGTTTAGTGGCTAATTTGTATGAATTTGTAGTTTAGTCATATGAAGATGTACGATTTTAAAAAGGAGGCGTGGCACCCAACCCCACCCCTAAACCCAACCATCATTGGGGATGAGAAAATCATACTAAATTGTTTGAATTCATACAAATTAGCCACTTAATCAAAACGTTACGAATTGCCGTGATACTGTGTTGGAAACGCATGATATTTGAATATCATGAACAATTCAGAATATTTGAATTAAATAAGGATAAAGGATGAAGAAGATACACTAACAAGCATATAGAATAATAATATGATGAAATAATCATAGACCAAAAGAGTTTACAATAAATATTACCTTGGATCACAAAACCATATCTGTCAATTTTATGATATTGAGATTTATGTGATGTTAGAATAGCACAATATCTGGCGGAGATACAATTTTTTAAAAACAATATGAGGGTCAAAAGGTCGAAACATACATATAGATAAATATATAGATTTATACATCACCTGAAAGCTCTAAAAAATGTTTTTCATTGACGTGTGTTTGTTAGAATAGAAAACAAATATTAGTATTAATTATTAATATTAATTAATAAAATAGTAGGAAATCTGAGGGTTCTGAAGTTGTCCAAATAATGTTATTAGCATATTACTAAAGGTGTTGGGAGTAATGCGTTACAAAAGTAATGAATTACAGTAATGTATTACATTTTCCTGTAACGCAGTAGTGTAAGGCATTACTAATACATTTTCAGTAATATTTTACTCGGTACATGTTCAGTAACGCGTGAGTTACAACAAACATTTCGCCTGCAAGACATTAACAAATAAAAAATACCACAATTCTATTTCCTGTTCGTAGTGAGTGAACATATGTGTGTGCTGTCATTAATCTCCCTCTGTCTATTGGAACTTTTTACTTTGAACGCGGAATGATTTCAGCCTCTGAGCTTGAAGTACGACGCTATTGGCTCAGCCCGGTTCGCAGTAACGTTAAGCCCTAACGCGCAGCAGAAAAGTGGCAAATAGATGAAAATGGCAGAAGACAGTACATTTGCGAGATGGACGTACGTGCATATGGCGTTATTTCACTGACAAATGTTGTAAGCGCAGTATTACAAGTCGAGAGCGCATTCATGTAATACGAGCGAGCGAGCGAACGCGCCGGTCTCCTCTGTCCGTGGACAAAACTCCTCGCGTGCAATCAAAACACTGGCTGGACTGCTCACGTGCGAATGATCTGCTCTCGCTCCGTCAGATGATGCAGACTCACAATTTGTGCCTTGTGTTTCCTCCTCTTTTCGTGCTTTTGCTCTCCAGAGATCCTCCTGTTAAATTGTTACCCAAAGAATGTTGATGTGGTTTATATATTGCTACACTATTTACCTACAGGTTAAGGTAAATTCTATAATACATACTAGTGTTTTTGAGTGTTAGGTATACTGCCTATGTTTTAGGTTAGATTTATTTACAACTTGTTAATGAATGCTTCAGCATACTGTAGTATTAAGAATAGTGAACTCATAAAATGAAATACAAAGTGTAGTTTTAGTACAGTAAAGTGTGGTGAATTGTATAATATACCCTATATTGTAAAAAAACTACAGCATTGGGTCATTTGTTTATATTACACTTGTTGTGTTACCATAGCAACTATAGTATTACCACAACAGATTAATTGAAGTACTTTAATATAGTACTGTTCTAAACACAGTACATGCCAATATGTGTGTTCAGGGGCCCTGTGGAACAGCTTCTCCTCAAAATGAAGAGGATGACAGGGAAAATGTCCTCCACAATCTCATTAACAATGTGGAAGACAGCAGAGACGAGTTCACTTTATTTTAGTTGCCATGATAAAATGAGATTGATAGTGAGATTTATTTGAAGAGTGAATAGTACAGTAGGTATAATACCTTATCAAGTGTTTCCCTATTTTCTATAACAGTAACATTTCTGCTCGCGTTCGTTATATTTTAGTTTAAATGTTTTTGATTTGATTAGTATGGTGCACCTTTTAGATGTTTAATAAATGTTTTTAAAATAAAACGTATTCTTTACATCTAACGTCTTTAAGTGTTTAAAACTGGAAATATCCGGTTTGTCATGGCATTGGAGTTTACATATCTGTTGTGTCTAACATGAATATAGTCAAGCTATTCACAGATATTGCCAGATAACCACTTTACTTTTAACAGATCATTTGTGAATCTGACTGTCATCCTTTCTTGCATTGTCTTGAGCCTTCACGTTGCCAATTATATACTATATTGTTAGTAGCCTGGATAGGTCACAGTCATTATGCTACATCATATCGCTTTCTACTGGATGTAAAATGCTCTGCAGTACATGTGGTCGTTTTAGAATGTTAAGTTCTAATTCTGTAGTTATTTTGGTGAAAGTAACTAAAAAGTAATATAAGAGTAATGTAACATATTACAATTTTGAGACAGTAATCATGTAATGTAAGGGATTACTTTTAAATAACAGCAACAAGTAATCTGTAATGTATTACAGTTTGGAAGTAACTTGCACAACACTGATTACTAATCATAAATGTAGTTTTGATATACACCTGTCAAAAGTTTAGGGTCAGTAGGATTTTTAAATGTTTTAAAATAAGCTTCTCCTGCTCACCAAAGCTGCATTTATTTAATCAAAAATACAGAACAAATTGTAAAATTGTGAAATGTTATTGCACTAGTTCATGATTTAATTTAATCATTTATTCCAGTGATTTTAAAAATGAAGCTTCATTACTTAATTACTATTATTATTAATATTAATAGCAATTAATTAATTATTAATTAATAATAAAAGCAATAATGACTGGACTAATAATTTCATTTGAAACTACATACAATAAGTAATAAATAAATGTTTAATAAATAAGTATTTAACAATTAAACATATATATTATTTACATTTAATAAATGCTGCCTTGATGAACAGAATAATTAAAAATATGAAAAAAAAAAAAACCAACCCCAAACTATTACACGGTAGTGTATTTACAGTAGGGAATTTACAAAATATCTTCATGGAAAATGATCTGTACTTAAAATAGTAGTCTAATGATTTTGGCATAAAAGGAAAATCTATATTTTTGACCCGTACAATGTATTTTTGGCTCTTGGCCAAAATACTTTTGCAACATAAAACTGGTTTTGTGCTCCAAAGTCACAAATGATAATAACTGATAAAAATAATAAGACAATAAATAAGAATAGAATAATAATAAAAGTGATCAATTACAATTTTAACACAATACCAATTAATATTAATATATTCATATTAATATTACAGTGGTAGTAGTCTCCATCCAGAGTGTTCGACACGTACCATCACGTACCTTACATTTCCTTGAATGGAAAGACAAAAAAAAAAAAATGAATAAAGCTTCTCTTAGCGCGGATAAATAATAATGAATGAGGGGACGACAGAAGCTCCCACAGCTGGAACGGGTGAATGAAAGCAACATTACCGATTACGACCGCAGGGGGGCAACACACACAACACTTCAGTTAATCACATGTTCACAGGAGCTTTGAAGTTGCCCGTGGATGTCATGTACCAACACTGTGATGGGTGCACGCATAGCCATAAAAGTGCAGACCCCGACACACGAAAGCCCGGACGAGAGAACCGAGGAAAGTTGTCCGGGTCGCACAACTTACCCAGACCTCACGAAGAGATGAGATCCCACCGGAGGGACGCGCGCCACCTCAAGTGCACGGTTTATTTCGTTGATTGAGAAAAAGTTTCATGAAGATATACAATGTTTATGAATGGGAGTTCTCTGAACAGCTCTGCACTGGACCCTAGCGAGCAAGCACTTCAGCGGCCGCCCTGGGTCACTACTACTCTCGGGTGTTTCCTCATATTCACTATAGTGGTGGATATTTTGGGAAACCTGCTGGTGATTTTCTCCGTCTACAGAAACAAGAAACTTCGGAACGCAGGTGAGTCGCGCGCGCGAGCTGTCTGGCACAGGTGCATTCGACTTGATATTTATTTTAACACGAACTGTTTAAGGGTGATGTTTTGAATTATGGAGACGGAAGAGTAGACCACGCTGACAGGCAGGATTTATGTGGCAGAGCGCGCTTCAGTCTCTCATAAGCGCGCACGTTTCATGCTTACATGAAATCGCCTCGACATTTCTACACCGTGTGTTTTCTCTACATAAAAATGCAGATTTTGATTCAAACGCAACAAAAATGGCACTTTGTCACACACTACAAACGTGTCCGTGATTTTGCGCACGGCTGTTTGGAAAAGTGCCACCAGAATGAACATGGATAGCTTACCAGACAGCACTCTCAGCTGGACAGTATCTTATAAAATGTTGTTGTGGTTGATTCCACACATTCCAGTGTCATTTTAATATGAAGTATTACAAATAAACTCCACGTGCTTAATATTTAAACATTGAACAAATTGTAAACATACCTTGTTAATATTATTATGACTGTAAAGTGTGGACGCCAATGCATGTTTGGTCGAGTCCATCAAATATAAGATAACAACTCCAAAGATGCTTGAACTCTATCAGTTCCCACTTCAGTCATATAATTTCAGTTTTATTAGATGATTTTGTTAAAATAGTCAGTAGTGTAAATTTAGGATAATACTTTGAGGTCTTAGTAAGAAAGATGAGTTCATATATCATAGTGTGATGAGTGATCTCAGTAAAAATATAGCTACATTTACACAAGTAAACATACAGTGGATAGGTGTTCTATTGCAAACAGCAAGATGGGGTTTCAGTAACATTCATAATAAACTTTTTGTTCAAACTTCACATCTAAGTGGCTTTTAGACCATAAGAATTATTTTTAATTTAGTTTTTAACACCATTTGGTTTTACCAGCTTCCACAGTTGCCATTTTTAGCAGTGCTTCTTCATGATTTGTTAGGAGATTTAAGTGTTTCTCTTTGCTGACAAGCCAGAGTCATGGGTGGTCAAAAACAAGAAACCCCAAAGAAATTGATCCAAAGGACATTATTGAATCATTGAGCAAATGAACAGAAATAAGTCTAGTGATTATCCCTTACATTTCTTGTCAACATCAAATCAATGTTTATTTATTATTAAGAATCAGTAATTGAATTCAAGCTACTTGTATCTAATATTTACTGGTAGGTAGACAACATTTCTTTATGTTTAATAATGTGTTTGAATTTGAACTTGTCAGGTAGGATTATGCGGAAGTTTTTGGCTACTTTCACTGGAAGCTTCTAAGACTGGAGACCAAATATTTGCTCAGGCATCAATAGTTCCACGAAGAACCTTTCACATCTTTAGAAACATTTCATCACATAAAATGTTCTCTACAGTGAAAAAAAGGGTTTATATATATATATATATATATTATATATATATAGTATATATATATATATATAGTATATATATATATATATATATATATATATATATATATATGTATGTATGTATAGTATATATGTATGTATGTATTATGTATGTATGTATATATATATATATATATATATATATATATATATATATAACTTGTATTACCAATATTTTTTAGGAGAAATAAAAAATGCATAACTTGAAAAAACACTTTTGTTTTTAAAAGTGTACAATGATTATCTTTTAAAATGTATTAATGATATAGACTATTAATACATTTATTATTTATACATTTACTACAGAAAAACTACTTTCAGAACTATTTTCCATTAGACAAATAAGTAATAATGCTTTCTGCATCTGTGTAATCTCTGGCGTTCATCGTGCATGTATTTTTAGCTCTTGAGTTATTTGTCATGTGTTGTTTGCTAACATACTGTATGGAAGAAGCATCACTGTAATAATCTTATCCAACATTTACTGGTTGATAAACAAAAGTTCTTGATGTTTAATAATATCTTTGAATTTGAACTTGAATTTGTCACGTTGGGTAATGAGGAATTGTTTGTCTAGTGTTGTTGGAAGCTAAAGTGAAAGAGCAGATATTTACTCAGGAAGAGAAAAGATAAAATCAACAAGATGCAGACATTCTTGTAAGAACACATTACAGAAAGCATGAAAAGATTAGACACACATCCAGATAAAATATTTTTGATTATTGCATTGTATTAAATGTCTTTAATCCAAGTCTTTAATCGTCACTAACTTCTTTATTTTAAAGTAATCCAAAAGTGTCTCTTTAAAGAAGACGTGAATCATTCAGGCACGAACGGGTTAAATGAATTATTTTGGGAACTCCTTATCTGTGTACCTGTCAGCAGTTGCGCTTTGGGTCTTCCCTGCCTTTTGCTGTTTCACTGTTTGAGGTCGTCCAGGCGCGCACCCGAGCATTAAACGCTGAACTGAATCCAGAGACGCTGTTTGGCTCTATTAGGGAAAATGAACACGCTCGTTGGATTTGATTGACATGCTCTGCCGGATATAAGGCAGTTTATTTTGGCATTCATCTGTCCACATCAGTATGAAGTGCCATTGGATTGTATTTCTTGTCCTGTCAATCACAGAGTGGGAAAATAACACACGGACGGGAAACCTGTCCAAATTCTTAATATCAGCCGATAAGTGGTGGAAAACGTGACTCAGAGGGACTCGTTAGAAAAACAGCGGACTCAATTCAATTGAGCTTTGACCCACATTGTGAAAAATTGACATTTTTCCAAGGCGCTCATTAAAGAGACATTTGGGAGAGAGAGACGTGTATGAAAAAGCGGGACGAATATCCGCGCGCACAAGTTTGTTCTGTTCGCGTGCACGTTCAGGCTGTGTCAAGTTCACGCGCTCCCTTTGCGCTCTTGTAATTCGCCAAGGGGACATGTGATTCGCTTCCATTCATTTGGTATTTGACATTTTTAATCCTCCGTTTCATTTTAATCCACGAGAATCAAACAAATCAAATAGCCTATACACGTGTTTACGCAATGTAACGCGCATGGACAGATACTCTATAACACTAATGTACCATATGTCCGTAAGTTTAACTAGAGAAATGATTGATTCCAAAGCAAATGCTCCTATTTGTTATTGTATGTACTTTTAGTTCTTGAGTTATTTGGCATGTGTTGTTTGCTAATATATTGAAGGCACATCACTATAGCAGTCATATCTTATTCATTCATTTTCTTTTTGGCTTAGTCTCTTTAATAATCTGGGGTCGCCAGAGCAGAATGAACGGCCAACTTATCCAGCATATGTTTTACGCAGCGGATGCCCTTCCAGTTGCAATCCATCACTGGGAAATAGTCATATCCAATATTTTGTTATTTTTTTTAATAATGTTGTTGAATTAGAACTTTATTTGTCAGGTTATGAGGAAGTGTTTGGCTACAGTTAAGGACATAGTAAAAGATCAGATATTTGCTCAAGAAGATAAAAGATAATATCAATTAGATGCAAACTTTCTTGTAAAACAAGTTACAAAGTCCATGAAAACATCAGAGACACATCATGATAAAATGGTTATTGTTTTGTATAAAATAAACGTCTTTAATCCATTACTTTAATCACCACTAACTTCTTAATGTTAAGCAATCCTAAAAAGTGAAGTGTTTCTTTAAACAAAACGTGAATCATTAAAATACAACAGACACATTTCCTGCAAAGGACAATAAAGTGTTACTCAACTCAGCAGTGGGTTTATTAGAAACTCAGCTTTGACTTTTCAATTTATAATTTAATTAAGCAGTTTAATTAATTTGGTTTACAACAAACCATAAAGTGATTTGTTTAGATTTCAGACTTTACAATTCAAGTGCTCCTTGCATGGCAGTCAGAAATTATGAATGGTTTAATATTAATTTAAATCTAATTTAAATACTATATATGATAATGCTTTTATTTAATATTTAGTACTTTTTAAAGAATTCCATGGTATAAAATATATATTTATAAACACTTTTTGAACATACACTTGATTTAATTGTCATAAATGATTCATGGACAGTAAGTAAAATAAAAAATATAATATATGTATACACTACCTGAAAAAAGTCTTGTCATCGATGCCAGTTGTAAGAGCAACAAATAATAACTTGACTTCTAGTTGATAATTTGGAAAAGTGGCAAAATCCCAATCATCACAAATACTGCAGAAGACCTATTGGAACCCGCATGGACCCAAGATTCTCACGGAAATCAGTCACGTTTGGTGAAGGAAAAATCGAGGTTTGGGGTTACATTCAGTATGGAGGCAATCGAGAGATCTACAGAGTGGATGGCAACATCAACAGCCTATGGGTATCAAGACATTTGTGCTGCCCATTACATTACAAACCACAGGAGAGGGCAAATTCTTCAGCAGGATAGCGCTCCTTCTCATACTTCAGCCTCCACATCAAAGTTCCTTGAAAGCAAAGAAGTTCAAGGTGCTCCAGGATTGGCCAGCCCAGTCACCAGACATGAACATTATTGAGCATGTCTGGGGTAAGATGAAGGAGGAGGTATTAAAGATGAATCTAAAGAATCTTGATGAACTCTGGGAGTCCTGCAGGAACACTTTCCTTGCCATTCCAGATGACTTTATTAATAAGTTATCTGAGTCATTGCAGAGATATATGGATGCAGTCATCCAAGCTCATGGGAGTCAAACACAATATTAATTTTTTTTCCACTGCACCATGACTTTATATTCTATACTATTATTTCTGTTAAGTGACAAGACTTTAGTCTAAACAAAGTCAGACCTTATTGTTCTAATTAAATAATTAAAAATCAAAGCATGATCATATTTTATCTTGGTAAAATAAGCGTAATCTAGAGGCCTTTGCCTTTCATATAAGCCACTTCTAATACCAAACAATCAACTAGAAGTCAAGTTATTATTTGTTATATATAGGATATGTGTGGTGTGAGAATTTTAAAAATAACACACAAAGTACATTCTCATATTCTATATAAAATATAAATTGTATATTTTCAAAGGATATGATTTACTTTTAAACTAAATCTACACTAAAAGCTTTAAAAGTGTAATATTTGATGTTGATATCTCAAAAAAAACTAATGTTCTGTAAAATAAACATGTTCTGCAAACTTTCCATTATAAAATTAATAGTTTCCCTGTTTCCAACCATACATCACATAAATCTTACATTTGTGTGGGCTTAATAGGGTCACTTTAAACATTTTGTGTACTTGAGCTCTTTATGTACTGGAGAAATAAGACAATTTGTCACTTAAAGCCTTTGTACATTTTTCATCTTTACAAGGACACAGAAACATCACCTCACATCTCATTTTTGCTGATCAGTCAGACAGCACATTTTCCAAAAGGCTCTTTTCTTGGCTCATGCTTCCCATATGTTGGAGTCACACCTGGATTTGGTCCAGCGGCCCAGAGGCAAACCGAGCAGGACAAAATTTTGACCACAGGCCCCCCTCTGGCCACTCTGCACCTGGCCTCACATCTGAAGAAAGGCACAGAAAAAAAACACACACACACACACACCCAAGATGAACAATTACCACAGAGACACAGGAGGCTTCCAAACACAAAGTCTCTCTATGCAAAATCAGAGTAATCGAAGCAAGTGCCACAACTGCTGGACATATGGCTTTCCTCTAGAGCCAGATGAACGAATGACAGTGTTGGGGGAGGAAGGACTGTGTGATTGCAGTGCTCACCCATAATCTGGGACGTCTCTCTCTCTCTCTCTAGTCATTGTACGTGTTGCGGGCAACCAGAGCCTTGTTTTTAGGTCAGAGGAGGATGTGTGTAGTCGCTGAGAGCTCTTACTGTATACGCAACCCACAGCACACAGACTGTACAATTGCTGTTTGTGCTATTGTTCGCAAAACAAACTTTTACATCTGTTGAGCGAAGTTTTTGTGTGGACTGAAGACAGGAATAGTTGGGTGGGGATGTTTTTGAAGGATTCCATCATTCTGTGGTAGTGCGCATTTTGAAGTATCACATGAGAAATTAATGATTTAAATGCTGGATTAAAAAAAAGTATTTAGATTTGATTGAGGTTGTTTTTGGTCTAAAATCTTTAATAAGAATAAAGGGAGCTGGAAATACATTTGCTAAATAAACTCTGATGTAGTGAACATTACACCCATGTGACTTATAAACTGTCTTCATTATGCTTGCCTTGTTTAATGTTGGTTAATAAACGACCAATACTACTACAGTCAGCCACTCCAACAACTTGATGGGAATGCATCTAATTCGTATTTTGGATATTTTCTCTAACTTTTAAAAGGTTTGCTTCACTTCAGGATGGAAATGATTGCTGCCGTTGTTCTGCAGTGTTCGGCTTGTTTGCAACACTTAAGAAAATAAAATTGAATCATTTATTAATGTTTTTAAAATGTGATATGTCTGATCATTTGGTCAAAATTGAGATATAAACTTGATCTCACAAACCAATTAAGTATGATGATGTTACAGTAGAATTGTGATGTATGAATATGCGATGTGCGCAGTGGGTAGAGGTTCACTGGTTCGAGCCCCTGCTGGGTCAGTTGGCATTTCTGTGTGGAGTTTGAATGTTCTCCCCGTGTTCATGTGGGTTTTCTCCAGGTGCTCCGGTTTCCCCCACTGTCCAAAGACATGCGCTATAGCTGAATTAAATAAGATAATTTGGCTGTAGTGTATGTGTGTGAATGTAAGAGTGTATGGGTGTTTCCCAGTGTTAAGTTGCGGCTGAAAGGGCATTTGCTGCAATAAAAAAAACATATGCTGGATAAGATAGCGGTTCATTCCACTGTGGCAACTCCTGATTAATACAGGAACTAAGTCGAAAAGAAAATGAATGAGTGAATGAATATTGGCCGTAGTATGTGTGTGTGTGTGTGTGTGTGTGTGTGTGTGTGTGTGTGTGTGTGTGTGTGTGTGTGTGTGTGTGATTGCAAGAGTGCATGGATGTTTCCCAGTGCTGGGTTGTGGCTGGAAGGGCATCTGCTGCATAAAACATATGCTGGATAAGTTGTCGGTTCATTTCGCTGTGGCGACCCCTGATTAATAAAGTGATTAAGCTGAAAAGAAAATGAATGAATTTGCGATTTTGGCAGCATGGTGGCTCAGTGGTTAGCACTGTTGCCTGACAGCAAGAAGGTCGCTGGTTTGAGTCCCAGCTGGGTGAGTTGGCATTTCTGTGTAGAGTTTGCATGTTCTCCCCATGTTAGCCTGGGTTTTCTCTGGGTGCTCCGGTTTTCCCCACAGTCTAAAGACATGTGGTATTGGTGAATTGCATGAACTAAATTGGCCGTAGTGTATGAGTGTGACTGAGTGTGTATGGATGTTTCCTAGTACTGGGTTGCAGCTGGAAGGGCATCTGCTGTGTAAAACATATGCTGCATAAGTTGGCGGTTCATTCCACTGTGGTGATCCCTGATAAATAAAGGGACTAAGCCAAAGGAAAATGAACGAATAACTGAATGAATTTGCCATTTTGACTTTTTTTCTTAGAATTGTGATTGAACCCATAATTATAAAGTTATAAACCCAAATTAGTGAGATGTAATTTTCACAACTTTATATCATGCAGTTGAAATTTAAATATACAGAATTATGATATATACACTTGCAATTGTAAGATTCTTTGTTCTTCAGATATTTTTTCTCAGACATGTTAACTCCAATTATGTCCAATTCTGAGGAAAGAAGTCAGAGTTGCCAGTAGAATTTTTTTTTTCTCATCAAACATCACAGTTACTTTTTTCAGCTGTGTTTATTTGATCAAAAATGCGTCTGTTTTACTGTATTTAATTATTGTGACAGCAAAGCTCAATTATCAGCAGTCATTAGCTAAAAATAACTTTTTTTCACAAGTAAAGCATTTACTCATTCATTCATTCATTTTCTTTTCGGCTTAATCCCTTTATTAATCGGGGGTTGCCACAGTGGAATGAACCTCCAACTTATCCGGCATATGTTTTACTCAGCGAATTCCCTTCCAGCTGCAACCCATCACTGGGAAACACCCATACACTTTCATTCACATACATACACTACGGACAATTTAGCTTACCCAATTCACCTATAGCGCATATCTTTGGACTTGTGAGGGAAACCGGAGCAAACCCACACGAACACGAGGAGAACATGCAAACTCCAGACAGAAATGCCAACTGACACACCCATGGCTCGAACCAGGGACCTTCTTGCTGTGATGCAACAGAGCTACCACTGTGCCACCGTGCCACTAAAGCATTTAATTAAAATCTAAATCTTTTGTAACATTATAACACTTTTGACTTTGTATCTTTTAAAACAAAAATCTCAATCATAGTGAATGAAAAGAGTTATCACTGTGTCATCTTTGAAACGCCTTTCAGGAAGTTTTTTTAGGAATGCAAGTACAGGTCGAACTTAAGGGACCTTTCACATCTCAATCATTTTTTCAAACATTTCGATGGATCATGATATGAGCAAAACCCCTGGAACATTAAACAGGTTACACTTTGACCGATGAGATGAGAGTGAACTTGGACATGAAAAATGTAGATCCATTTAGAAATATTGCTTTGTGAAAACGAACCAAGCTTAATCCTTTTTTTGGAACAACGCAAACAATCTACATTTGTGAAACATTTCAATATTAAAAGTAATCTTTAAAAGCACCCTCAAACAACAGTCTTATACATTTTATGTTTTTTTTTTTTGTTGCTCAAATAGGGTTAAAGGATTAGTTCACCCAAAAATGAAAATTCTGTTATTAATTACTAATCCTCATGTCATTCCAATGCCCTGAGACCTTCGTTCAACTTCGGAACACACGTTAAAATATTTTAGATGAAATCCAAGAGTTCTCTCATCCTCCAAAAAAAGCAATGGTCTTGAAAATTTAAAGAGCAGAAAAGCATTGTAAAAACATTACATGTGACTTCAGTGGTTCAGATGTAATCATATGAAGCTCCGAGATGTGCCAAAAAATCTGTAAAAACAGTTTTGTTCGCCAATGTCTTCCTCATCCAGTCAGGGTGCATGTTTACTATGGGCAATTCAGTGCTTGTGTGTTGCACTGCAGATTTTAATGGCAATGCATCAGAGTAAACATGCACACAGAAGGGAAGATATAGGCAAACAAAGTCTTATTTACAGTTTTTTTTGGCGCACAAAAGTGTGCTTTGAGCTTTGTATGATTACAGCTGAACCACTGAAGTCACATGGAAGGTTTTGACAATATTGTTGTTTTCTTTTCTGGACCTCTCGAGAACATCTCAAGACCCTTGCTGGATAATGAGAGAGCTCTCAGATTCCATCTAAAATATCTTAATTTGTGTTCAGAAGATAAACGAAGGTCTCAGGGGATTGACATGAGGATGAGTAATCAATTACAGAATTTTTATTTTTAGGTAACTCTCCTTTTAAAAAGTCTATTGTTAGGTTGAAGTGGGCAATACGCATGTGCAACCTTATGCACGCATATCAATACACTTGGCTGAGCGATTCATATGACAACATTCATATCACCTGTTGCCTAGATCTTTATTTGATCAAACTGCTAAATTGCATTTTGATTGGTCAGAATTAATGTGAGGGAAAATGCTATGGCAACTCCCAAATGTAAAATAAAGGACAATCTGTCAACAAACCTGTCCTCGTTTAAAAATGTATATATATATATACACACACACATACACTCACCGGCCACTTTATTAGGTACACCTGCTCAACTGCTCGTTAACGCAATTTTTTAATCAGCCAATCACATGGCAGCAACTCAATGCATTTAGGCATGTAGACATGGTCAAGACAATCTGCTGCAGTTCAAACTGAGCATCAGAATAGTGAAGAAAGACGATTTAAGTGACTTTGAACGTGGCATGGTTGTTGGTGCCAGACGGGCTGGTCTGAGTAATCCAGAAACTGCTGATCTACTGGGATTTTCACGCACAGTCATCTCTAGGGTTTACAGAGAATGATCTGAAAAAATTAAAACATCCAATAAGCGGCAGTTCAGTTAGAGGAGAATGGTCAGACTGGTTTGAGCTGATAGAAAGGCAACAGTAAGAGCGTACTCGCACTATATACAGTTGCCTTGAACCGGGCCAAAGCACGCTTGTCCCCCCGACAGCCCGCACTCACATTACATTCGGGCCTGGGCATGCTTACGTCATCGATGATGCGCTGTTCAGTAAGCGCTTTAGCTCAGCACAGTGGAGATTTCTGTAGTTATATCGTTTAAGTCGTGTAGGATGCAGTGACACACAGTCAAATATTTGGCCGAACAGATCAGCCACTTTTGACGCTCATAAACAATCATAAAGTCCTCGTGCTGCAGGAATTAGGAGGTTTCCTGAAGGTGCAGCTGTCCTGCAGTGGGGGGTCTGCGTCTTTAATAATCTACCATCTCACACTGGTCTGATGAACTTAGTCCAATAGAGGACCTTTGGGATCAAGTGTGTGTGTATGTTTTGTATAAGACTCTAAGACTTCTTTAGCATAACATATTAGCTTGCAGTTCAATTCTGAATCCGTCTTTTTTGTTCAGCTGTGTTTAATTGATCAGAATGACTGTTTTATAAGTAATTCATGGCAAAGATCAGTTTCCAGCAGCCAATACTCTCAAAATCATTCTAATAGGGTGTATAAAATACTTTTTTCAAACTAACTAAACTAAGTTCAGAATTTTAAACAATGTGTCATTTTCTTTGACTGTCTGTTAAATGGATCATTTTGAGGTGTTTTTTATTAATCTTTAACTTCATTTTGATATCAGAAACAGTGACTGACCACAAATGCAATGCTTTAATAAAATTATAGATTGATGTTTTATTAAAAGATGTTTGTTTGGTGGTATGGCAAAAATTAAAACTCAATATTTTTTTTTTCCATATTGAACAATAATGATACATTTCGATATAAGTTGTTAATGTGTCCTGCTTTAAAAGTTATCCCAACAATGAGTGATAAAACAAAAATTAGACGGTTCAATAAATTACAATTTAAAATATTGTTTATTAACAAAAACAGATTACACATTTGGCCTTAAATTAAAGCAAATAGTGAAAATACAGTACATTTAAAAAGACTAATCTGTTTAAGGTCTGGCATTATGAGATAAATTAAATGTGCAAAACAAAAAAATATACACTACAACTTCCAGCAAGCCCAAACAAATTGTAAAACTTTCAGGTTTTTTTGGGTGATACTTTTTAGCTGATGGAATATGTTGGTTGTGTTGCCAGACTTGGTTTTCACAAACCACTGACATTCTTTTTCATACTAATATTTTTTCTTCTGTCAAATAAACATAGCAGGGCTACTAACTCAAATCAATCGCTCCACAGAAAATATGCATTTTTAATGCTCCGATTTAATTAATATGTAAAGTTGTGGACGCGTATTACAGCGCAAAGCATAACTTATCCTTTAAATGTCAATGCTTAATCTGTCATTGATAAGGTCTATCAATTGAAATTGTTACCAATTAAATGATCACAATTTTTAATGCAATTCGATATGTTATCGTTTATTGGCCCAGCCCTAACTCTCAGTATGATTATGTGATTTTTTTTTCATCTTAAAACCCTAAAAAGACTAAGGCTGATATGATTTACGATGTCCTAATTTTTCAAATAATTAATATCTTGTTTCTACTTTTTTAGTTAAATATTAACTTTTTTTGAGAATGTTTTAATCATTTAAATTTGTGCTATTCATGCATTTTGTTTATAATGGAAGTTAAACTGAATGCATGTTGGCCACATGTTAGCTGTGAATCTTAGTGTGTTAAGCTTTTACAGTGTACAGTAGATTTGATAACTGAGTAAAATAGCAAATTTATGATGACTAGTACACCAAACGTGCTTCATTGCTGCTCGGTGTTCATAGTGTTTTCCTCTGGTGTTCTCACTATTAAGCCTGATATAATCTGTTTGCCACTGATTATTCTTTGTTTATATTGGCTCATTTTTCCTTTCGCTTCTGCGTCTTGTTGGTCTGTGGCTTGTTTGGTTTATTCACACACCACATTGTTTCATTAACATGACTGTTGCTGCAGTGTGGTTGTTTATTGTTGGATAATTCGAGTGCGTGTGTTGGGTGAGAGTAATACAGGCTAAAGGCTGTAAGTGAATTGTGGGAAGGGTTTGCATACTCTAATAACCGTAGCCAGGGAGTTAGTGCAGATGATTGCAGTTATATCCTTTCCGATGCTGTAAAGGTATTGGTTACTTGACCCGATCCGCTGATGTGGTGTTTACAGTGTAGATATTTGATTTACTGTACATTGGTGGGAAATAATCTAAGATCCTACTGTACTTCTACTTTACTGCAACTTTAAACTCAGTCCAGTGGAGAAGGCTGTAGGGCTGGTTATGAAAAGAAAGTCTGTGGGTTTTTAGCTTTGTGAGAGATTTTTTACACTTTCATGGAAGGAAGCACACTAGGGATTCTTGCTGTGGCCACATACACACCGCTGCTAAATTTGGTTTTCAGTTCACCATTTAGAGCTTAATCCTGTTGTGTAAAAAAAAAAAAAAAAGCTGCTCTGGTAACACAACAACTATAGTAATATAAAGAAATGAACCTACACTCTTGTTTTCTACAACTATAGGGTATGTTAATGCACCACACTTTACTGTAGAGCTGCATGATATTGGAAAAAACTGACATTGCGATATTTTTATTTTTTTTGCAAAACATATTAAGATTTTGGGTGACACTGTCAAAACTTAATACGTAAATAAGTAATTAAAATATAAAAAATAAAAAACTTAATTCAATAATTGAAATCAAAGTGTTTTTAAAGAGGTTTTGATTTTAGGCCATATTGCCCAGCTCTAATATGTACAGTTGAAACCAGAAGTTTACATACACTGTATAAAAGGCACATAACCATTTAAAAAAAGTCAGATGTTAATGTGACTAAACTTTTTCTCTTTTAGGTAAGTTAGGATTATCACATTTGTTATGCTTGATAGCAGAATAATGAGAGAGATATTTTCTTTTGAGAAATTGTCTTTTCTTGAAAGTCAAGTTTACATACAATAATATTATTATGCCTCTGAAAAAGCTCAGATGATGGTGTCAAGGTTTTGGAAGTTTCTGATTGGCTAATTGACAACATTTGAGTTAATTGGAGGCACAACTGTAGAACAGTATTTAAGGAAAACCTCAAACACACTGCTTCCTTGTGTGACAACATGGGAAAATCAGCAAGCCAGAATCAACAAAAAAGCTAGATTACAATTTGCTAAATTACACTGGGAAAAGAATAATCTTTGGAGACATGTCCTGTGGTCTGATGGAACTAAGATTGAACTGTTTGGCCATAATAACCAGTGTTACATTAGGAGGACAGAGAGGAAAGCTTACAAGCCTAAGAACATCATCCCAACTGTGAAGTATGGGGGCGGCAGCATCATGTTGTTGGGCTGTTTTCCTGCAGGAAGGACTGGTCCACTTCATAGCATAGATGGCATCGTGAAGAAAGAACATTATGTAGAAATACTGAAGCAACATCTCAAGATATCAGCCAGGAAATTAAAACTTGGCCACAAATGGGTCTTCCAAACAAACCATGACCCTAAGCATACTGCCAAATTAGTTAAAATGTGCTTTAAGGACAACAGAGTGAATGTTTTGGAGTGGCCATCACAAAGCCCTGACTCAATCCTATTGAAAATTTGTGGGCAGAGTTGAAAAAGCTTGTGCGAGCAAGACAGCCAACAAATCTGCACCAATTCTGTCAGGAGGAATGGGCCAAAATTCCTTCAAACTATTGTGAGAAGCTTGTGGAAGGATACCCCAAAAAAAATGACCAAAGTTATACAGTTTAAAAGCAAAGCTAAAAAAATACCAAAGAAATGCATGTAAACTTTTGACTGTCTAGAAATTTAAAATAAATGATCAAAAAGAAAATTCTCTCATTATTCTGGCATTTCATTCATTCATTCATTCCTTCATTCCTTTCTTCATTCATTCATTCATTCATTCATTCATTCATTCATTCATTCATTCATTCATTCCTTCATTCATTCATTCATTCATTCATACATTCATTCATTTTCTAATCGGCTTAGTCCCTTTATTAATCCGGGGTCGCCACAGCGGAATGAACCGCCAACTTATCCAGCATGTTTTACGCAGCGGATACCCTTCCAGCCACAACCCATCCCTGGGAAACATCCACACACACTCATTCACACTCATACACTACGGACAATTTAGCCTACCCAATTCACCTGTACCGCATGTCTTTGGACTGTGGGGGAAACCGAAGCCCACGCGAACGCAGGGAGAACATGCAAACTCCACTGTGAGGCAACAGCACTAGCTACTGCGCCACTGCGTCTATTCTGGCATTTAGCAAATGTAAATCATTTAGGTAATCCTAACGGACCTAAAATAGTAAACGTTTAGTATGATTTATCAGACATTTAAAAAAATTTAAAAAATTAAAAAAAAAATGGTTATGTTGCTTTTTTTAGAGTGTATGTAAACTTCTGGTTTCAACTGTATGTATATATTATATACAAGTCTGAGAGAGGTTTTTATTGTTGTTGTTGGTTTATTAAAAACTAAATACAGTATAGTTGAAACTTGAGCATTTTATATATTAGAAAGTGTTAGTAATAATAATAAATATCCAAGAGCTGGAAAAAGATGAAACTTTAGATGACATTAGATGATATTAATATGTAGATGCTAGTGTCATTTGGTCTTAAACATTACACTCAACATGGGATTTATAGAACAGAACAGAATAGCATAGAAGAGTATTATAGAATATAGTGTCAGACAATTAGGGGTTGAGGGTGGCTCAGTAGTTGGCACTGTCGCCTCACAGCAAGAAGGTTGCTGGTTCGAGTCTTGGCTGGGTCAGTTGGCATTTCTGTGTGGAGTTTGCATGTTCTCCCCGTGTTCGCGTGGGTTTCATCCAGGTGCTCTGGTTTCCCCCATATTCCACAGACATGCGTTATAGGTGAATTGAATAAACTAAATTGGCTGTAGTGTGTGTGTGAATGAGTGTGTATGGATGTTTCCCTATACTGGGTTGCAGCTGGAAGGGCATCCGCTGTGTAAAACATACAGTATGCTGGATAAGTTGGCGGTTCATTCTACTGTGGTGACACCTGGTGAATAAATGAACTAAGGCATGGAAAATGAATTAATAAATATTGCGATTTTTGAGTAAATCTTCACCAGATTAAATGATTGGCTCTGTTTAGAAAGAATCTATAATTTTAGATTGATTGAGGTGATTTTGTAGGGACGTGCATCTACATACAATATAATAAACCAATCACAAGCATTGATAAACACAAGATATGTTAAAAATAAACAGTATTTTATGTTTTTTTGGGAGTCTAGCAGTATTCAGGCAAAAAATGGAATAATCAAATGTAACATAACACTTTATAGTCTTCGATGTATATATGCATATAGTACAATTAACCTATCTTACAAACATTTTATAATTCATTTCTTTTGCCTGAATGCTTAAAACTGCCTTGAAATGCTCTGTCACATTCTTTAAAAAACATACAAATCATAAAGATTTTAGTCATTTTTTGGTTAAACTTTTTTAACAAATCATGTGTTTTATTATTAACCTGATTTGACATGTGACAATTGCGACTGAAAATATATATTGTGCAGTTCTAGTTTACTGTAGTAAAAATTTAAGTTTACTGATGTATTTGTTACAGTTTGTCAGTTCATTATACACTCTCAGAAAAAATGGTACACAGTGGTACAAATAATGTTCCTAAAAGTTGTACCTTATATGGTACAGAAAAGACCTCTTATGATACTGTTCTGTACCTTTTATGGTACAATTGAAATGAAGGTACACGATTGTCCTCATATAAAAGGTACATAAGTGTTGGACAACTCTTTTATTACAATATCTATGAAAATAAATATGACTGGAAAGGCAAAGTGATGAATAATTATGAATTATGAATAATTTCCAGATTAAAACATGAATCATCATTTATATGTTTAAAGAAACTCATAAACATTAATTATTAAGTTCTATAAAACAAAACTACTGGTAAAACAAAACTAAAGGTATTGTAAACTAAACATTTAAGGCATTTTTAATATTTGGTAAGCATTTTCTAATAAATACAGTTTCATTATTGAAATCTGCACCTTTTGCCGTTTGCTTTCCACTACACACGTGAGTTGGCAAAAGTCCTGCATATGCAAATGTTTATGCAGACATTTTACTATTGTAAAACTAATCAAACATTGTGCATATCTCGTTACTATACTTTTGCATAATTCTATTTCTATTTTAAAATTAAGTAAATTAAGTGAACTTACAAAGGTTTTGTGTGACAGTTGGAGAAAAAATGTTTTATATTGTACATGGGAGAATGTATTTCTTTAACTTTTTGTGAAAAGTGTTGTGAAATGTTTAGCATAAAATAGATCTATTGATTTATGTTAAAGTATTTTTTATTTATTGTAAACGGAAAAGGTGCATTTACACAAAAATAAACTTTTTTAAAAAACGTTGTTTAAAAATATTACAATTTTTATTTTTATAGTTTATAGTAATTTTTTACAAATATTTTTATAGTTTTATATTTACTGAAAATAAATTGATGCATTTTGGATATAGCAAAATGCCTTTAAATAGTTATTGAAGGAACACATTTGACAGTTTTTTATTTGACACAGGGTACAAAGTGTCTTGTCACTGTAGTGGTGCCTTCATGGATCAGATTTGTACCTTTGATGAAGGTAGAATATTGTATATTGTATAGAATATTGTAAAGGTACATTTTGGTTTCCCATGCAAACATGTCCTTGAAAGTTACAAATTGATATCGTATACATTTGTTTTTTTTTTGTCTTAAGGTACAATTCTGTTCCATAAAAAGGTACTACCCCAGTGACAAGGGTTTGCACCTTCTTTGGTACAACATTGTACCATTTCTTTCTGAGAGTGTAGCTATGTTTACATGGACATGTTTTTGTTTAAACTGGGAAAAAAATCCTTCTGAGGAACAATGAATCTGAAATTAGTGTTTCATCAATCCTAAATAAAGTAAAAAAAATAATGTTCATTTACTGTATTTCACAAGACTGAAGTCTTTACATTTAATTTAAATGTATCATTTAATTTACTTCATAGTTTATGTTTCATGTTTTAGATTTAAAAATCTACTTGGTATAATAATGTCATGTCTTAAATGTCACTTTGGGTAAATAGACTTTAAGTGGAGGAACTGATTTGATTCAGTCTTTTTTGTGTGTGTGTTTGAAGATAGATTTGGAATGACATGAGAGTAAGTAAATGATGAAAGAATTTTCATTTTGGGGGTGAACTAACCCTTAAAGTAGGCTTTTTTAAAATAGAGTCAAAGGACCACCGGGAATGCTAGGGAGTGTTTGTTGTAAAATTTCACATTTAATATCATACTCGAGATATCTAGGAATCAGAAGTAATGTGTTTCCATTAGGCAATAAGCTGAACAAGGGATTTGTGCCATCTTGACTTTGTAAGCTTTTATAGGCATATAGAGTTTCAAGGGAGAGTTAAAGTAACAGTGCACTCTACTGTAAGAAACATCCTCTGCTTTTGTGGCCCCATGAGTCTGACCTCTCTGCACATTTAGGTAACATGTCCTGTTCTTTCCTCATGTGTGCCCCACTAACCATATCCTAACTTTAGGCGTTTAAGAGAAAACTCGAGTGTTTGCAGTTCAGCTTATTTTTAATTATCTGCTTCTACAAAAGAAAAATGGACACACTGACTGCGTATAATGTGTAGTGCTTTCCTAGATCAATTCCTGGATTCATCCTTTTCAAAATATAGTCTTCAGCAAGTTTTCATTTTGTTATATGCAATTGAAGGGCTCCAAAATGTAGATCTTGCTTTTTTGTCTATTGATCGTTGAATGCTTATAATTTATGTTCTAATTATTAGAAGAAAAGATGTCAGATGAATTTTAGTTTGTACTTTATTATAGGCTATTTAAGGGTTAGCACATGTTAAAAAACGTTTAAATTCTGATATTAATTACTTTTCCTCATACCATTCCATTCCTCTGAGACCTTTGTTCATTTTCAGCACAAAAATTAAGATAGAATAAATCATTTTAGAAGAAATCAGAGAGCTCTTTGCGGCGGTTTACACTTTTCAGATTGGATAGCTATCTGATTTGTGAAAACGTTTCAATTTACCACATAAATGCATCTCTGGTAAACGGATATGATTCCTATCTTTAAAGCCTGTGCTATATCAAAGACTATAGAATACACAAGACTTGTCACTTGTATAGTTTTGAATGGGGAAAGTGTAATGGTCAATACGACGAATTAAGTCTCGTCTATTAGTACAGGAGCCAATCATCGTTCGCTATGGACAACAAATACGTGGGAATCTCAGCGAATACTTGCTTCACAGACATAAGAAATATATCCAAATAAAGCTTTAAATCTGTACTTTTAAATGTACCAATCACTTGAAAACAAAAACTTTTTGGTTTTGTAATCTGTATGAAACTGTCACAAAAACGACAGAGACCCAAATGCAAGTGAATGCAAGTTGATTTATTGAACAGGGATAACAGGAAATAACAGCTGGTATAGATCTCACCAGATATGGAGGGTTAGGGTAGAGCAATGATGCATCTCTCAAGGAAATTGACAACGCTTAACAGCGGTAATAGTTCTTCAGAGCAACAGATCCAGAGGGAAATCTCTCATGGATATCTCACCAGATATCGAGGGAAGGGGTAGAGCAATGGTGCATCTCTCAAGGAAATCGACAACGCTAAACAGCGGGAACAGTTCTTCAGAGCAGCAATTCAAAGTGAATCTCTTGTGAGTGTCATCAGTGCAAACAGCGGTAACTACTTCAATGAAACCAAGCCGTGCTGACAAGTCCAAAAGCAACAGACTGATGACTCACCACCAGCCAATTTAGCGGGAGAAGCCTAACAGGAACAGACACAGACGTGAACCACAACGAACTGACAACACGAGATACAAACACTGAACAGATAAAGGCACGCGGTAACGCAATGCACCTGTGGTTCATTGATTAACAGCTGAGTGATGCTGAGGAACAGCAAAGCACGTGACCGCTCAGCTGACGACATGTAAACACATACAGCCACGCGGTGAAGGTACACCCAAACAAACACACTCACACCCACACACCCATACAAGAGAAACAGACAGATCCACAACCGTGACAGAAACAAGCATGAGGTACAGTCTGTCTTGTCAAATGCACATCACATGACAGCAATTACTCAACCCCCCACAAACTTGTAAACAAAGAGTCGCTGTCATTTCTGGAGGAGATTCACGATCAGGACCAAGTTGTGAATTACTTCAGAAGACCAGTGCAATCAGGCTATCATTATCCATAAATGATACGGCCATAAATGAGGTTGGTGTCGTGATCTCGTTCCTTTCGAGTGTAATTTGGATGTTTAGAAACAAAACTTGTGAGACAGTTGTTGTTTATTTTATTGGTGGTTCCAAATATGTAATGCAATCGTTAGCTTGGCAAACAGTTTTGAAGCATTGGATGTTTCTCCATTCAGACAGAATGCCCGAGCATACTGCCCGAGAGGCGTTTCAAAGATGGCCGCTAAGTGAAATGACTCGCCTTAAAGGGACTTTGGCTATATGCAAATTTGCTCTATGCATTTATAGAGTCAGTTGTCATTAAATTGCCTTGCATATTGCCATTAGAGTTAGCAGAGCAACACACAAGCATCATATTTCTTGTAGTAAATGTACACCCTAATCTGATGTGCAAAACATTTTCAAAGTCAAACAAAGTCATTTTTTTACACTTTTTTTTACCACACAAAAATATTCTTGTAGCTTTGTAGGATTATAGTTTGGTATTATTCATAAAGATGAATAATATGATTATCAATATAGAGGTACCCAGCAGACACACAACATCATAAGACAGTAATACTGGGTTACATTTACAGTAGGTTGCCAGCATCTAAGAACAATGTTATTTTGACGTCCAATAATAACATGAAGTGACGTTGATATTTGGTTGATTTTAGGTTGCCAACATCTTAAACCAACGTCATATTGAAGTCAGATACTAACATTTATTCCTCAGGTATGGTAACCAAAATCTATCGTCTGATAGATGTCATAGTGGTAACATCCACACAATGTCAAGCTGTAACATCATTAGACGTTGAAATTTTGGTGTTTTTAGGTTGAACGTGGGAAAGTAACCAAAATGCAATGTCTGTCAAATGTTGGACATTGACGTTGGCGTGACGTTGAGTTCTGACATCAAGCTGATTTTCATTTCCAAACTAAATGCAATGCCCCACAACGTTTAGTTACAACGTCAAATTGATGTCATGCTGACGTCCTGTGCCTGCTGGAAAGCGGTTTTAACCAAAATTGCCATATTGATGCGTCCTAGTTAGCAGAATGACAAGCATCAAATTTGGAATCAATAAAATGATTTATTTGATTATTATTTATTTATTTATTTGTACTTGCATGCCTTCTCCTAGATTGGAGAGGGATATGTAGGGCATCCAAATTGCCTTTCTGTTCCAACCATTGTAAGCAATAATCAGCTGTGAAGCTGGTAAATTTCAGGAAGTTGGTGATGTGTGCTTCGCTTCAGTCACGTCCCGCTGTGCTCAAGTGTCTGTGTTTGTATACACGGCTGCTTCTGTAACCCCCTGTAGAGCTCAGGTGTTCTGTCGTGCACATGCAGAGGAGTATGTACACGCACACACATACACACAGACACACACACACACAAAGCAGCTGCAGCACTTAAATTGTGATCATAATTGTGCTATATCTCATCACTTAATTTTTAATAGAACAGTACAGATTTGATTTAGGGGCTGAATCGCAAGACAAAATTTGTTAAAGGATACATGTTTTAAAGATATGTGACATTTTCGTGTTAATCTTTAATACTTTAATAATTGTAATATTCATATATTATAAAAATATTAGCAGTAATTATTATATTATATTATATTATATTATATTATATTATATTATATTATATTATATTATATTATATTATATTATATTATATTATATTACATTTACATTTAGTCATTTAGCAGATGCCTTCATCCAAAGCGATGTACTAATGAGGATAATAGAAGCACTTTTGGTCATCAGAGTAGAGATAAATGCCATGAAAAGTCTAAGTTTGTGTTTGATTATTTAAAAAAAAGTTTATTTATTTAATTATTTAATTAATTATTTATTTATTTATTAATACATTTTTTTAATCAGACAAACAGGACAAACAGTAAGCAAATAACTATCAAGAGCTTGATAGCCAGTTAAGTGTTGACGAAACAGATGTTTCCTAAAGATGGCCAGAGACGGTTTGCATGTTCTGTTAACGTTAAATATACACTGTTGCCTTTTATAAAGATTAATACATTACTTTTCATTAGTTTTATCATAGACCTCAACTGAGGTGATCTTTCTTCCAGTACTGATATAAAAACAGTACTGTACATGTTGTGTGCATAATAACTATGTGTTTGTACTGAACTGTAAATCAAACAGAGATGTTTTTGGGCATAGAAAAAAAAGCAACAATAACAAATCAAATATTATTTGGTAAGTGATATTAAGACTTTACTTTCTTTAGTCATGTTAACCTGGTCATTTGGACCCTATAGGTCAGGGGTGCTCAACCCTATTCCTGGCGATCGACCTTCCTGCAGTTTTCAGTTGCAGCCCTTATCAAACACACCTGCCTGTAATTATCAAGTGCTCCTCATGTTCTAAATAATTGGTTCAGGTGTGTTTGATCAGGGTTGGAGCTGAAATCAGCTGGAAGGTCGATCGCCAGGAACAGGGTTGAGCACCCCTGCTATAGGGGATGTTCAGTGGATATATGACGTCAGTTTGACACATTCACACACATGTCCTAAAGTAACCACAGATTACTTTATTATATTACTGTATGAATATGTTTCTCTATTTGACTACAAGAATCTATAAAAAAACTTTTTGCATGGATGCATGGGGCAGTACTTCCAATAAAAATTGCTAATGTGCTAAATTTGAACTTTAAATAGTTACTGGAACAGCACAGATTTCATTCAGGGACTGAATCCCAAAGCAGAAATGTGTTAGAGAACATTAGTTTTAGAAGTCATGTTACATTATTGTGTTACTTTTGAATGCTTAAATTATTCATTTTAATACTGTTGCTTTTAAAAAAAGCCATAAATAATTTTTTGCATTGGTTTCTCACAGACAGTAGACTGAGGTGATCTCAGTGTCTGCTGCTCACAGCACGTGTCCTGTGGAAACAAAGTGAATTTGCTTTCACAGAACAGAAAAGAACACGGTGTGTTCTCTACATACAGTATCCACAACACAAACCAAACCCTTCAAAGCCTCAAATACAACTGCAGTGCTTCAGGGTCAAAGAGATGTTGTTTTTTGGCAGCCATTGAAGACCATAAACTTGTATTAAACAGTACATGTACATAAGTTTGTGCAGAAAGTAAAACTGAAACAACTATTGGCTCATTTCAGGGGGGCTAAATATACATCCATTTGGCTTTTGATTTTTACAGTTGTCGTTGATTTTTAGTGTATTTGCGTTACTTTTCTACTTCTCTTATGTCCATGCCTTGTTGCACACCATTGTTGGTCGTCATGTACATACAAACATATTAATATGAATGTAAATATATGGATGTGAAAGTATTCACTGATTATTATTAGTGATTATTATTATTGATAGTTATTGGTTGCTATCTGGGAAAAACATGTCTTGAAATGTTGCGACTGACTAATCAGAATCAAGTATTCCAGACTGCTGTTATCTGAGATAACAGCTGCTGAATAACACAGGCCAGGAACTTCGAATCATCTTGACACATCATCAGTGAATGTTCACATCCTTCGCTGCTGTTTTTGACTGTTTACCGCCATCTTGTGACTGAATAATGCATAGGTCAGTGTATGCTCCCTTAGCTCCATTCAGTCAGTTTCTGTCATTTTTGCCTTTAATTTTTTGTGTCAATTAACCATATAAATTACATCCAGGCAGTTGTTATCAGATAATAAAGTCCTTCAGTCTTAAACAACAGCCCTCTGTGCTTGGCGCCATCTTGTGACTGAATAAAACGTAGGTTAGTGTATGCTCCATGAGCTCCATTCATCTGTTTTTATTTCTGCCAATATGCAGATGCTTTGGGCACAAGAATTTCACTGCAACATCTTTGCTTGTAAAATAGAATTAGCAATCATTTTAAAGCAGTGGTCCTCAACCTTTTTATCACTGCGGACCAATCAATGCTTGACAATTCTACCGGTTTTAGATTGCAAGGCGACTATTAACCATTTTCTCAGAGGATGACAAGCTGACAAAGCAATGCTGTCACTCTGATACACATTTCATTTATGGAGAAAATTACAAAGCACTGCAGTGTTTGGGTGTTCAGTGTTTATCTGAGATAATTAGTCTACAGAAATGTGTATATTTCATACAAGCTGAAGCTAATTGTTCTCGTCACGTGGCTCGCGATGTGCTCGGTGCTCGCGGGATTCATTCAATTGGCTGTGTCTGAAAGGCTTTACGCCGTTTGTGCACAAGCCGTGCACCTCGTTGGAAATAACAAACCTGCGCGAACTCTAGAAAAGACACGATATGCGAACGACTTCTAAAAGGCCATTTGCGACCTCCGGCAGTTGATTTTCTTGCACAGACATTGTGGATTCACCTGATTGGTTGTGGATCCATTCCTTGGCAGTTTGCGGGTCCATCACTGGGCCTGATTCTCTTAGCAAAGAAACTTTCCAAAGAGGTCTGTTTCTTATTCATTTTGCTGCTTGTGGGTTAAATTTGGGCACTTAAGTGAACGAGATGTAACCGAGAAAATGCGGTCATTTTTTTAAAATAAAAAACTTTTCAAAATAAAAGTTAAGTTAAAATAAAAGTTATTATCTGAGTTAAGACTCAGACAATAAATCAAACGGAAATAATTAATAATTTCTTGTGCGGCCCGGTACCAACTGGTACCGGTCTGCGACCCGGTGGTTGAGGACCACTGTTTTAAAGGGTTGCTTGTAGGGATGTCCCGATCAGGTTTTTATGCCCTTGAGTCAGAATCTGAGTCATTAAATTTTGAGTATTTGCCGATACTGATACCCGATCCGATACTTCTATATACATAAAAAAAAGAATAAAGAAGAGCAAAGAAGCAGATCCAGGATGTTCCTTATTTTTTATTTAATTCATCTTATTTTAACATTCAACTCTGTTAACAAACAGAGCACTTCTGTAAGGTAGCTTGAACAATCAAGTAATAAATAACATAAATTCTTCACTTTTCGACTTAGTAAATGTAAATTAAAAAAAAAAAAAAAAAAAAATTATATAAAAACAAATAGCACCTCAACTTAAAATACCCAACCGGCAATCCCAAGTTTACATTTCTCACAGTTTGCTATGGCAATGTTGTCGTCATCAACTTTATAATACCTCCAGACCGCAGACATACTCGTGCTTTCCTCTTAAAGCTGCTTTTGTGTTCTACTTTGCCGGCATTTAACCAGTAGTGTCTCTATAACAAAGTGATGTCATGTCGCACTCGTTGCTGTTTCTGTGTGAAGTCAAGAAAGATGTCTAACTCTGTGCCACTTGTTACGAGTAATTTTATAACTATAGGACATTTAATTCGTAACACACTGCATAACTATACAGTAGATGTGTTAAAAAAATAATGAGAATATTAGAGGTGTGAACCTACACTGGTCTCACGGTTCAGTTCGGTTAGGATTATCATCCCTTTGATTCGGTTCAATTCAGTATCACACAATTTTATGTTTTACTTCACAGCACCACAGGTCTTGTATGAAAATGCATAATTTTAAAATACATTTTATATGTATTTGTAATATAGTATTGTCCTTTGATTGGTCACGCGCTCAATCGAAAGTGTTGCGTTTGGCTCTTACACGCTGGCGCTGTTCACCGATGAGTGACACTGATAAGCGGCAGCGGCGATCAACAAGTGATCCATAAAAGACGCGGTGGAGAAAAGACATGCACTCGATCGTGTCTGATCCACAAGTATCGCTGCAACAGCTGAGAGGAAAGGAAACGCCAGCAGGTCAAAGGGGCCACAGAGAGAGGAAGAGAGAGAGAAATGGAGTTTACTTTTATTTTTTCCATGGGAGTGAAATAGGGGCTTCTACTATGTCAGTGAATGACTGTCCAGCAAACGCACGCAGTTAATTGTGCAGAGTTTATGCCTTTTAATTACTCATGGTCTCATCCCTTGCCATAGTATTCCACCGTGACATAGCGCATATGAGATAAATGACGTCAGTACATAATAATCGGTTATTTGATCCTTGTGAGTAAACTGTGTTATGCTAAAGTCAGATGTATCCTTTGAATGAAATGACTATGACAATGACAATGATCAGTTCACTTCATTTGCTTAACACTAGAACTACAGAGGCAGTCATTTTGAAATAAAACTCACATATCTATAATACCCTGACTTTTCCTAAATATGTGTATATTTCTTTCTAACATAGTTATTTTATTAAAATTACAAAATACAAAAGAGTTATGAGTGTTTCTGCCTAGAACTACCATAGCAGTTAAAAAAATCACTGCATTCATTTGACTATAAAATATGCGCACCTCTGTTGCCTAGCAACATCCTGCTAACAAAATCATTCTGATGGCTAAAACATATCTTCATTTCATATATATCTATCAAACCAGCATATTTAGTGCTTTGGAAAAAGCCTTGTCCCCTGCTTGTGAAAGTGAAAATGAAAGTGAGTTGCTGACATTTGCGCTTGGTCTAGTAGCCTAACTTTACATTTGTAAGCTGAATTACCAAAATGATCTTATTTTTAGGGTGATGACTTAATATGACAACAGACGTTCAAATCTTAAATTTAATAGCTCAATAGAAGCTTTGATGTAAATATGACGTCTACAGTATATGAGAATGGTCTGAATGGCCGCTATTGTCAGGTGTGTGGACAGAACCCAGACGCAGATCAGCAATAAAAATAAACTTTATTAATTAGGAACAAAAAAACTGGACACGGAGCTCAGATAACAGCCAACAGGGCTGGAAAAAAAATAAAAAAACCCATGGTAGGGTAATCAGTAATTTTAAGTAAAACAAAATAAAACCAAACTGGGCAGAAAAACAGACAGGCGTCAAACTACACGTAACATAAGAATTGAATCAGCACAGACAAAAGCAAACTGGGAGAATAAATAGAGGAGCAAACAAAGCCCAAAACGAGGAGCTCAGTTGAAACTAATTAACAAAATGAACAGGTAACAAGACGGGCGGGGTCTGACTAAAGCTGCGGTCACACTGGACTTTGCGGTGCAAAGTTCAAGCTTGGTGAACTCTGACCTGCGAAATCGCATCACTTGACTGCGTGAGACCAATCCAGGATCAAAACATGACCTCTCTGAACAGAAATTTAAAACATGGAGCAATCGCTCGCTTTTTTAAATGTCTAATCATCTTGTTTAATCCCGCCCCTTTTTGCAGTGCAGTACGACAGAATTTCGCAAGCTCAAACTCTAGCGTGACCGCAGCTTGATAGACAAATGAGCACATGGGAATATACACAAGCCATGTGCTAACACAAAACAAAATCACACAGACAATAAAGAACCAATGCAAAAGACAAACTAAACAAGACATGCAGCTGCAACACAACCACATACAAAGACATGAACAGTAACCTCTGACAAAAGCAAAATACCAAACAAACAGAGCAGGCATACAGACATGGAGCATGAACATCCGAATCCTGACAAAACTGTAACCACAGTAAACCAGTGTCAAAATCCGAATGCCATGCACACGCAACAAATTACAGACATGAGTACACAGCTCAAGGTAACTTGATGCTGTGCACTCACAAGAACCCAGAAAAGAGTACATGGTTCAAGCTAACTCAAACCAATGCACTCAAGAAAAGAAAACAAACAAGAGAGTGTCAGAGTTCTGTCACAAAGCTAAGTATTAAATAAACGTAAAAGAGAACCCTGACAGCTATGGTATCTAGTTATGGAATTCTGGAATTAAGGCATCCCATTATTTACAGAAAGCAAGCCAAATGTGTTTACGGTTACCACTTTCAAGGAAGAAGTGAGCATGCAAATACATGGAAGTTAACTTAATCTCTGACTTCTACATTATTTTAATGGTCTGCTCCTCATCGCTTAGATGAGTTATCCTTTTCCACTTGGCTAAGATCAGTGTGCTCATTTTTCTTTTGTAAGTTATTAGTGTTGTTGTTTGAGCAATTTGCAGCTTGCTGCGATTAAGCTTTTGACTTCTTTTCCGCTAGATGCATGAAGCGTGTGACTTCGGGGTGCTGCGAGTGGAGTTAATGGAGCAGTATGTGTGAGTTTGTGAGTGAGCGTGACTGTGTGTGTGTGTTGATGAATAAGAGCTCCAGTGTTGAGAAATGCAGACATGCATCCGCGTAGAGCTGAAGTACAGGAGTTATGTGTGTGTGTGCATGTGCAGCCACTAGAGGTGAGAGACAGTGACCCGAAAAGCAGTCAACATGAAAGCCATTGAAATCACTCATGCCTGCAGTGGGCATCGCAAAACATGTTCTTTAAAAGGCACAACACGCGTAACACATAGTCCGATGTGTTCTTGCGGAGATGCTTCTCTGATGCACAACTTGTTTACTTGTCCTCAGGACCCCTCTCTCAGTCTTTTGGGTTCAATCGCCCCTCCCAACTCTCGCATCTGTTCCCATCCACCTCTTTCTCTGTTTTTACCTCTTTGTGACCCTCTCTCCCTCCCGTTTGTTCTCTCGCTCAGACATATTTTGTTTGGGGTGTGCTCATTCTTTGTGACATCTTTGTCTGTGTGCATCACTCTCAGCCTGTGCCCCCTGCTGCTGGAGGAAGTTAATGTGTACACACATACACGCACACATTTGTACCTGTAGAGGAGCTCTGTCAATAGAGTTTTTCATCAACATAATCTTACACGCATGTATGGGTGAGGTTAATTCAGATAACATTCGGAGCTTATTGTGCACAGGTCAACAGTACGCCGTTCTTGCAGGGAGAAAAAGGCATGTTTGTTTTCAGCAGAATGCTTTAATTTAACATTCTCTGTCATTTGTTTACTTCCTAATTAACCTACTTAAAATGCTAAAATGGGACAGTTCATCAAGTAATATTCTGTCAGTGTATGTTCAGTCACATGCTGCTTCATGCACATTAAACTTTCTCCTTCCAGAAATTGAATAATAATAATAATAAGGGCGTCATGTTGGCGCAGTGGGTAGCATGATTCCCTCACAGCAAGAAGGTTGCTGGTTTGAGCCCCGGCTGGGTCAGTTGGCGTTTTGTGTGGAGTTTGCATGTTCTCCCCGTGTTGGCGTGGGTTTCCCCCACAGTGCAAAGGCATGTGCTATAAGTGAATTGAATAAGCTAAATTGGCCATAGTGTACAGTTAAAGTCAGAATTATTAGCCCCCACTTGAATTTTTGTTTCTTTTTTAAATATGTCCCAAATGATGTTTAACAGAGCAAGGAAAATTTCACAGTATGTCTGATAATATTTTTTCTTCTGGAGAAAGTCTTATTTGTTTTATTTCGGCTAGAATAAAAGCAGTTTAAAATTTTTTTAAAAACAATTTTAAGGTCAAAATTATTAGCAACTTTAAGCTAAATATTTTTTCGATTAGTCTACAGAACAAACCATTGTTATACAATAACTTGCCTAATTACCCTAATCTGCCTAGTTAACCTAATTAACCTAGTTAAGCCTTTAAATGTCACTTTAAGCTGTATAGAAGTGTCTTGAAAAATATCTAGTCAAATATCGTTTACTGTCATCATGGCACAGATAAAATAAATCAGTTATTAGAAATGAGTTATTAAAACTATTATGTTTAGAAATGTGTTGAACAAATCTTCTCTCCGTTAAACGGAAATTAGGGGAAAAAAGAAACAGGGGGGCTAATAATTCAGGGGGGCTAATAATTCTGACTTCAACTGTATGTGTGTGAATGCAAGAGTGTATGGGTGTTTCCCAGTGTTGGGTTGTGGCTGGAAGGGCATCCGCTGCGTAAAACATGTGCTGGATAAGTTGCCGATTTATTCCGCTGTGGCGACCCCTGATTAATAAAGGGACTAAGCCGAAAAGAAGAGGTAAACCGGAGTGCCCAGAGGAAATAATAATAATAATAATGATAATAATAATAATAATAATAATAATAATAATAATAATAATAATAATAATAATAATAATTTATGACTGAATGGGGACATTAATTACTTTGATCAATATGCATTGTTTTTGTTGAATAACTAACACTGGAGCTTCATTTTACTAGATAGATAGATAGACAGACAGACAGACAGACAGACAGACAGACAGACAGACAGACAGACGTGTAATAACATGCTTTTAGAAAACAGATTGAGTGTTTTTTCATGTTCTAGAGTTCACACTTGCTGATGATTGATTGTAAAGCATATTTGGCAGGCTGGCCCAGGAGAGAGCCCTGAGCTCATAAGATCCTCGAACCCGGGGCTCGCTCCCTTTGGAGTGCAAAAGGAGTGTTTGATCTCAGGTAGGTCTCGAGAACTCCCCTGCTTATTTATGGCTAATGACAAATTAGGGAGTGCTATAGAGAGCTATACTGCTGATTAAGAGCTCATCTATGGTGCCAATTTGGTTTGGTCAATTCACCATTGTCGCATGTCTTTGGACTGTGGAAGGAAACTGGAGAACCCGGGGGAAACCCACGCGAGCACGGGGAGAACATGTAAACTCCGCACAGAAACGTTGACTGGCCTGGTAAGGACTTGAACTAGTGACATTCTTGCTGTGAGGCTACAGTGCTAACTAAGTCTGTGCAATTAATCAAAATCGAATCGCAATCGCGATTTGAAACGTTGCGATTAGCTAATCGCAAGAGGCTGCGATATGACATATATATTATTTAACTTCCCCCGCCTAGCAAATGCATGATTGCCGTCTGTGTGTGACAGCCTTACTAGCCAATCGAGTGAGCACACTTTCGTTCTGCCCAATCAGAATTGCGCAACCAAACTATGCGGAACGCCCACAATAACAAACAGGAAAGCTCAAACGGCTATATGAGGAGCGTCTTGCTAAAAAGCAGGGGCGTAGATTTAGCATGGATTGAGGGGACGCAGAGGGGGACCAACAATTGAAATGTCCCCACCGATAATTTAATTCACTTAAAAAAATCGCGCTGTCAATATTAACCTAGACATGTTAACCTAGAAAGGCTGTACCTTTCCCTACTGTCATGTGAGAGGCTGTAGCTGCATTCAGAAAAGCACCGCCAAAACAGAGCAGGTGAATGTCCCATGCAAGAATGAGGTGTGTGAGGTGTGTGGCACACACAGGTGAGGATGGCGGCAGCAAAAAAAGGACATAAAGAGCTTTTTTCAACGAAAAGTGTAAGTCACATAAACTGAAGTTTGCTACTGAATAAGTCCATCATGATAATGGCGTCAATGGTCATGTTTTTCCCGCGTTAACGCACAGTCTGTCATTATAATAGGCTGATAAAGTCTGTGAATAATATGCCCTGAAAACTAACTGCGAAATAAACAGCTATATGCAAAAGTATATGATCCCTGCCTGCCAGTTATCCTGATCTCTCAGAGTAACATGTGCGATTACGGTTGAAACAGTTTGTCAGAAAAACTACAGCCTGTGCTCCATCTTTTAATAATACTCATATATGAGACATGTTTCATTTGCACTATGGCAAAAATAAACGGAAGTCTTTATTAAACTTTCTCTTCATCAGTTAATAAACATTCTTTTAACATTACACTGTCAGGCCTGTAGCCAGCTTTTTCAATGGGTTATTTTTGCCTTATTTTCTATTTAATTATGAGGTATAAATATTACATTTTTGTGACATTTTAAGAACTAATTTTTACTGGATTAGCTTGTCAGATGGTTATCATAACCACACTTTTTGATGTACCAAAATATATTTTAAACCATTTTGTCAAATTTCTTATCACACTATTTTACTATTTTAAGTGTTTATTTACAAATGTGCATTTAAACAGTAAGTTTTATATTACAGTTTTATAAAAATAATGCCAATTTTATAATAAACAAATATGAAAATATACTTATTTTTAAAAATACAAATTTATTATCATCTTTCATTACACACACACACACATACATACACACATATATAAGTACAATTTCAGAGATGTTTACTAATATAAGTTAATATCTTTTAAGTTTATTTTTTAACTAACACTCACTGCATTTTAGCAGTAAGAAGCTAAAATACAGATTATTGAATTATTGACTTGACTACAAAATTAAATTGCAAATTAAATCGAAATTGCAAAATCTGTCAAAAATCTTAATTAGATATTTTCTCCTCAAATCGCACAGCTCTAGTGCTAACCACTGGGTTGCCGTGCCACCCTATAAAGAAAGAAGGGGAGTAGGGATGGAAGGGTGGTTTCTTCTAGACGAAGATAACCGAGGTATAAATCTTTATTTATATTACTTTATTTATCCCTTTATCCTTTATTTATAGTGAGTTAGGAAACATCCGATTGGTGAATCATACGTTAGCTAATGCGGGACCAGCCATGGTCAATCATAAGCATGTGATCCTCTCGAAATTATTTTATGAATAAACTTCCAATAATTTTAATAAAGCATCTGATTTTTCAAATACAGAAATGTTGGCAGCCGCTGGTGCTCTCCTTTCAGAGATTCACACTCCAGTCCAGTAGGGTTGAAATGTATTTTTTAATATACCATAAAAATAAAATCAGAAGAAAGATTTTTTACCACCTGTAGGATTGTAGTACCAGATACAGCTGTATTTACTCACATTTGTTTTAAAGAGAGTTGTGATGTACTGGCATGTTATTGTATTCAACCAGTTGTTTTTTGTTAACATTACTGTTTTAATAAATGTCATAAAGTACCCTGGTCATATAGCCAGACAGTCTACAAAAACCTATAATTAAAATTATATATGTTTTGTGGTAATAATTTGGTAATTTGTATATGGAACTGTCCCTGTGTTATGGCACCTTGCTGCAATTTTTAAAAATGTATATTAAGTAATTGTTAGGTAGCATAAGCTTTGCTGTTCTTTGTATACTTTAAAGTGGATCACAATGAGTGCACACAAAGTTTCACATAAGATGAAATAAAGAGTTTAGATGCAAAAACCTCTAAATGCTATCTGAAAATGTCCTCTAAAATGAGCATTTTTATCAGGCTTCTGTGTGTAAGTTCAGCAATATCACTTGTATGGCAAAAAATAAGTCCTCTTCCTGGTCTTTAAAGTGAAACATCTAAACATAAAAAAGGGGGATGAGAATAAAGTTCATTTGCGAAGGAAATTTCAGATGGCACTTAGAGGTTTTTGCATCTGAACTCTTCAAATGCGAATCATTTCAATAGGAATTCATGCAATATGAAAATTCACATTTTAGCAAAGATTTTCGCATGCAGATTTTGCAGGATGCTCTGTAAGTTGTTTATGTAAGTTCTGCATTGTCCAGCAGAAAGCTGCTTGGTTTGAAAATGACTTCTGGCAAGCTGTACTCATAAATCACTACATTGACAAAAGACTTTCATTGTGCATAAAAGTTTGCCGCACCTATATATGCTGTACTTTCATCTATTGATTCAGATCAGCAAAATCTTCCCTGGGTTTTATGCACATTCCACTAATACCAATGAGTTTTGTATCACATACAGTAATTCATTTTCAGTTATACTTTATTTCTAGGTGTCCTTATTACAGTCTAACTATACATTTAACTACTTTGTAACATTAATTAATAAACTGTACTTACAGTCCGGTTAGCGTTAGAATAGGGTTTGGTTAGGGAAAGTTGCATGTAATGTCAATTGTCAATTTATTGTGTTCAGTATGGGGTAAAAACAATGCTAAAATTATTAACACAATTAATGCACTCCTCAGACATATGTAGGTCTTTTTACATGTTTTAGAGTTGATTGGTGACTAACGTACTGTGCTGAATGCTATAGAATGCAGTTATATATGAGACAAAAATTCAAGAAATGGGGGAGAAATGCCCCATTTGAACTTTTGTCTCATGTTTGTATCTTATGATATACTGTAGTTATGAAAAGTCACACAAGTAACACGTTCAGTATCACGAACGGTGTTGCTTTTATCAAGATGTGCAGTTCTGCATCTTCAATCAACACACAGTTTTTCGTTTTTAACCCGATCTAATTGTCTCATTACACATTTACTGCCACCTACAGGCAGTTTGTTAAAATAAAATCACAAATAAAAACAGGAATGAATGAATGAATGAATGAAAGGAATTTTTACAGAATAGAAAACTCTGTAACTATCTAAAAATCAATTCTGATGCAACTTCTGAAGAATAAAATAGAATAACAAACAAACAAGCAAGCAAAAAAATTTGTGTTTAAGAAAATGTTAAATCAAATAAAATATGTTTTCTTAAGCTACATTTTTAATGTTAATTTGGTGCTTTTAAATATTTAGCACAATTTCACAATTTTAAAGTAAAATTTTGTAGGCAAATTTAATATTTAACTAATCTGCAACAAATTTGATTTAGTTAAATGGTTAAAAAATTTAATCTACACTCAAAGAAACATTTTAGCTGCTTGTTTAAACTGCTTATTTAAAACAACACAATTTTTTTCAGATTATTTTTTGTACAACTTAATTGTTTTATATTTAATCCACTTAAATTTGTAAAGTAACTTAATCTATTGGTGTTGAGACAACATGAAGAAATTGTGTTGAACCCTGCATTTTTACAGTCTATCACTGAATTACAGTACATTACTAGCGTATATCTATACACCATCCCATGAGTATGACAATTCTCAGTGACATTAAGTGAAACCCAACAGTTCACAATTTCAACATGGTAAAAAACTAAAAAAGGATAAAAAACCTTCAGCAACTGATGTACTGAATACACATTTAACATGTAAAGCAATCAGTTACATTTTGCTTTATATATGCTATTTAGGGTTGTTTTTATTGTACGTATTGTATGTATCTCACAATTCAAAATTTGTAATAATGTAGCACCAAGTACTGTCACAATATACATACACCAGCACAATAGTGGAATATTGCGATATTTTATTTTTCTGCAATAAATATTGCAATGTGAATACAGTTTCACAAAATGGATTAAATAGCTCTAACAGTATTTAGGCACAGAAATTGAATAATCACAATGCAAAAATATTGTTTTGTTTTCACCTTCAAAAGAAAGAAGTCAAAATTTTTTCCTTAAAACAAGCAAACTTATCTGGGTTAAGCAAAAATAACTTCATTTTCGCTTTGAAATTTAGATATTTGGACTAGAAGCAAGACTTCTTTTCTATATTAATATATTTAAAATTATAAATAAATTATTTATAAATAATTCAATGCAAAGAATCTTTGTTACACCTCCAAACATCATTTTTTGTGCTCAAATGTTTTAAACTCTTGAAATACTCACAGCCCCACATGAAAATTTAGACTCAACATTGCATATCTTGCGATGTGACTATTGCGAATGCGCACATTGTGATATCAATGCAAGGCATGGGACAATAACCGTTTTCAAGGTTTACCGCGGTATGGAAAAGTCAAGGTTTTAAAACCCCCAAAAATTTCTGCTATACCATTCCGATGATATATGTACGATTTTTTTTTAAGGTTTTTTATTTTTATTTTATTTGTTTAGGACAACAGTATCTCCAGCAGAAAAGATATCCAAAGATGCTGTTTCAAATTGTAAAGAAATCTGTTTTTGAAACTGATGAAGACAGCAGAAGTCAATGATTCATTCAAATTATTTATTTTGACATGTTCACTGCTTCAAAATATTTCTAAATTTTTTCAAAATAAAATCTATTGTGTTCAAAAGGGAATTTTTTTTTTTTTTTTTACCCAAGCATTTAAAAAGAACATATTTTAGAGCAATAATCACAATATTGCGATACCGTGATGTTTTTATCCAAGGTTATCATACCGTCATGACTTTATACTGGCCCATGCCATAATCGATACTGAAACAATATATTGTGCAGACCTAATATACACACATATTTTCATAGATTCATATTTGTGCACATAAAAAGTCACTCATGCCTCATGCAATTTAACTGTGTGTCACAAACTTGACTTATCCAGGATATAAGTGCATTCAAACACAGTAAACACCACGTCTGTACGTGGAAATCGTTTCGTCTCTCTCTCATCCATCCATCCCACCCACACTGAGGACTGTGGAAATTCCCATTATCCCTTTATCCAATCATTTATCCATCTCTTCCTGTCTCAGGACCTCACGGAGCGCACATGCCGTACAGCTCCAGTGTTCTTGTGCATGTGCTGACACTGACATTGAGAGAGAGAGAGAGAGAATAAAAGAAAGGGAAAAGCATGATAAATAAAGCTTCAAAGAACTAAAGGACAATAGCTCTATTTTCCCATATTGTTTGAAGTCAGATTTTGAAGTCAAGTGCACTTGTCATTTTGTTTCTCTGTCATTTCGGATGTGAATGTGCGTGTGTGTGTGTGGAATAGAGAGGGAGAGAGAAAGGGAGAGTGAAAGAGGAGACTTCTTTTTCACAGGCTATATAATGGAAGTGGCCCTAAATTAAAGTCAGAAATAGGTCATATAATCCTGTAGCTCATGCATTACCTGTGAATCTCAGGCTGTGGATGGGGGTTGCTATCTGCATTTTTCTTCTCCTCTTTGTTTTATCTTACCACCTTCACCAGTAGCTCTACTGGAGACGCATAAGCAGGACATACTATGGCTTCTATGATAATGGATTCTACGATGACTTCTATCATGCTGTAAGTCAGAGAAACGATATTGGGGTCATTAATAAAGTCAGCACAATACTGAAAACACCAGTAAAATCCATAACCATTGCCTTGACCTACATGTTTCTCATCAACAACCTGTACTTGGATGTCAGCACTTTCTTTAATGTTCATCAGTATTCATCAAAACAGTCCTTGTTTACCCCTTTTTTTTCTAGCATTAATCTATCAGAATTTAGATTATGGATTAAACATGGACAAAAAATTGAGTTCACTCTATGTTATCTGAAAAGAAGGGTTCATGAAGGGTTCATTATTATTTCCTATTAATTTTATTTATTAGTTTCCTAAGGGTCACTTACAATGGTATCAAGATTTTCACATAAAAATATCAATAAAATAAATAGTTAAAAATGTAATCCCTCATCTGAACATGCTTGTACAGGTATAATGCAACGTAGATTCAGAAGAAAATGCCCACTGTTTTGATTGGCCAAAAGTTTCTTATATTTAAAAATGTTTCAAGAGTTCACACTTAGCTGATGATTGATTATAAAGCAAGTTTGGCATGCTGTCCCGGGAGAGAGCCCTGAGCCCAAAGGTCCTTGAGCCCTGGGCTCCCTCCTGTTTGCAGGGCGAGAGGGGAGCTTTGAGCTCAGGTAGATCTTGGGAACTCCCCCCTTTTTGATAAGAGTTGATAACAGAAAATAATTGCTATGAAAAGATATGCTGCTGGATAAAAGTTTGACTCGTGCTAATTTAGATTGATCAATTAACTTGTAGTGCATGTTTTTGGAATGTGGGAGGAAACCCGAGAACCCGGGGGAAACCCACGCGAGCACGGGAAGAACTAGGCCACTGTGCCGCCCTATGAAAGGAAAGGTTGAGGAGTAGGGGTGGAAGGGGGGATTCTTCAAATCGAAGATGACTGTAGTAAGAAACCCTGGCTCTTTATAGTGGGTTAGGAATCGTCTGATTGGTTGGTCATACATAGTTAATGCAGAACCAGCCGTGTTCAATCATAAACACGTGATCTTCTCGAAATTAGTTTATAAATAAACTTCACTTAAAGGTTGAAAAAGATAGCCTTGTGCCGTATATGCTGTATACTTTCAGTAAACATTTGCAACATTTTCTTGCATTAAGAGTATTCTGACAAGTAGGTGTTGAGGCAATGTTGGGTTTTGTGAAGCAATTGAGAAGTGACACGATTCTGATGTAGTATGTCATTTCATTATAGAATTTCATTATACTATTTTTATTCATAATATATAGAACATACTTTTTTTTTTAATAGTCCAAAAGTAAGTACTTACTAACACTCTTTGTGATTTTTAATGCAGAGAATTTGGTGTAGTTGCTAATTTGTATACATTTTTATGATTTCATTCGTACAATTTACAATTTGCTTATCCGGTTGGGTTTTTGGGTTTGGTAAAAAACGTACATTTTTATACGACTGAACTCATGAATGCGTACCCCATTTCTAGGGACTGAGGAATTTGTAACTGGAGGTACGTCTGCTTGCAGTTTTTGTTTTTGCAAACCCACTTTGCATGCTTTTTGATAATCTCAAATTTCTCTTGCGCATCCTTTACTCGCGTAAATCCACCAGAGGGTGCAGTATGCACTTCAGCTGACCAGGCCAGCTTGCTGTCGACTGACTGACTGACCGACTGACCCTCCTACCCTCATTCCTAAACCCAACCGACAGTGTTTTCAAAAGCAATCTAGAAAAGAAACACTGGAAAAGCCGTCCGTACAGAGGTAAGCGGTCAGCTGGTAGAGCTAAAAAGGAACAGAAGCTGTTGGCGGCATCATACTGCCCCGTAGCATCCATTTTAAAAATTAAATGCATCCATACGGGGCCATGCAGCTACATAATTTGCTCTGCAGAAATGTAGGCAGGGGTACGTATTCACAATGAGCCTGTGTTGGACAAAACGTAAAATAGTTACGTTTCCTCTAGGGTTGGGTGATTTCGACCAATTTGGCATTGTAGGATGTCTAATGTGAAACATCCCGATGGACTATGGCATCGTCGTCGTAGGCGGCAGTAAATTAATTATTTATAAATAATTAATGAATTCATATTGAATATTTATTTGTAGCCTAATGTTTCAACTACCTGACCCGCATGGGCTTTGTTTTACCCATAGCCAAATCATAAATAAATAAAGATAAATAACACATAAATTACCACCTGTCAATCACTTTTTCTGTGGGACTCTGGCATGAATAGGCAGAGTGATCTGTGTCAATATAATGGCGTCGACAAACTTGGTTGGTAAAAAAGGTGCACAACCAACAGGAACCAACCAACAATATCTGAGGTTTTCGCTAAAATTACTAAGTACTAGCGTGAAAGCGAAAGATTGAAGCAGTGTACTGAGTCTGTGACACGTTACCTGATAGATTCAAAAGATCGAGGAGTCGTTAGGACTCATTAGGATTGTGATGCCGGCTCAGCATCGTGATGTCTATCGGCCATCGGTGATGGATGATGACATCGTCTATCGACCCAACCCTAGTTTCCTCATAGGCTGGATGCACTGTGCGTGTGTATATTATGAAGTAGGCTTGTATGAAGTCCATTATGTTTGACAGCCTACATTCATAGAGGGATGCTGCCTTTAATAATAAAAACAAAAACATTAATGCTAAAAAATGATATACAGTATTAAACGTTTTGTAATAAAGACAAAACAATATAGTGAACATGTAATGCAAACAGTAGTCACACTTGTGCAGTGTGACATTACTGTCAGATACTTTTATAATTGACACAGCATGGTCTTTCAGTTTCAGTCCTTCTTAAAATCCAGCATTGCGTTGTGACTTGTTTGCAAATGAATCCACAGTAAATTAAACTGAACAGAAGACCAAGTTCTAACTGACGTGGTCTGAAACATCATTTAAAATTATTAAAGTTCATCCTCTAATGGTAACGTTAGGATGAGAAGTTTAAGTGATCTAAGATGATTGGCAAATCCTGGTTCTTTAGGAATAGTGATAATGGATCTCTGGCTGATTTGGTTCTTCAAACAAGTCTGATTATCAGATTAAAATAGCTGAAGGAATGATCTGAGATTACTGTATGTGTCATTGTTGTGAAGGATCTATCAATCCTCAAAATCATGATCATTAATGCAGTGATTGGCTGGGGCAATCTGGGGCATCATCTGTTTAATTCTGAATTATCAGCCATGTGAGCAAAAGGACATAAATATTGTAGTAAATAAACAGTTTGTTAAACGAATTATGAATTACGCAATACCTTTCACATTAGTTGTGGGATATATTTGTACAGGCTTTACACATTCTCTCCAGAGTATTTAGCAGTTTATTCAGTTTTATCTTTAGAGCAGATTTTCCATATGACAGTAGTCAAGTTTCTTAATCCTGTTGCGTAAAGCATAACTGGCTATTTAAATAAATTTCGCCTCAAAAAAGCATTTTGAGATTTGAGAAGTGATTTGAGCATCTCCTGCACTGCATCAAATCACCTGCATATTAGCTGTCAATGTTGCATGACTCCTATAAATTATATAATTATTCCTTTCTTAAAAACTCTCTGTGAGCTTATTGGCCATGTCTGTTATTGTACACTCTCAGAAATTGTTTTAAAGCTGGGGTTGTACCTTTTCAGTGACTACAGTCACAGCCATATCACCCTGCAGCCCAAGACCGGTTACTCACTGAAGCTAAGCAGGGCTGAGCCTGATCAGTACCTGGATGGAAGACCACATGGGAAAACTAGGTTGCTGTTGGAAGTGGTGTTAGAGAGGCCAGCAGGGGGTGTGAGTCCTAATGCCCCAGAAAAAGTGAAGGGGACACTACATTGTCAGTGGGTGCCGTCTTTCGGATGAGATGTTAAACCAAGGTCCTGACTCTCTGTGGTCATTAAAAATCCCATGGCACTTCTCGTAAAGAGTAGGGGTTTAACCCCGGTGTCCTGGCCAAAGTCCCTCAATTGGCCCTTACGATCATGACCTCCCAATCATCCCCATCCACCAAATTGGCTCTATCACTGTCTCTTCACTCCACCAATAGCTGGTGTGTGGTGAGCGCACTGGCGCCGTTGTCCTGTGGCTGCCGTCGCATCATCCAAGTGGATGCTGCACACTGGTGGTGGTGTGGAGAGACCCCCCCTCATGATTGTGAAGCGCTTTGGGTGTATGGCCATACACAATAAATGCGCTATATACATACACATTACATTAGATTACATTACATTACGTTTACATGGACATCAGTAATTGAATTATTTGCCCTTATCTGAATAAGACAATAATATGATTAAGGTGTGTACATGAGTTGCTTTTTGAATGTTCCTTTCATACTGTCATCTTTTTTCGTGTTATAGCATATAATTTGATTAAAATCATTGTGTCACCATGCTATCCACATTTTCTCTGGAGTTTCATGTAATTTCGGGTGTTTCATTTTTTATTTTATTTTTTTACTTTAACTGCAGTTTGGCACTATCACTTTCATTCAGGAACAGTTCATGCATGCCCCCCGTGACAAACCAGATATTGGATGCGAGTATGAACTGCTGGAAGAGTGTTGTTTTAATGGAATTTGAATGGGAGGAAAAAAACTCTCTGTGGTCCTTTAATGACTCGATAGGTGCAGAGAATAGTGTCAAACAGCCATGTGTGTATAGACTATCCTGTCGCAAAATTCGGTGAAAATCCTACACGACTGTAATAGTTTGATTGCAGTGTTTACATGTCTGTACTGCACTTCAATAATGTGACTAAAATCCGCATACTCCACATCTTAATCCAATTTCTGTTTAGTTCGATTATGACCTTAAACAGATTAATCAAAAATTGCTGTTTACATGGAAGACTCTGAATCAGAGTATTGTCTTAATCATATTAAAATCAGTTTATTAGTGCCCATGTAAACGTACTCAGTGTTGCCGTTTATATCTGAAAGGTTTATATTGGTATCCTAAAATAGTATATTAGTACTTGAAGTGTACATATGAATCCCTAAAAAATACAAAAATGTTCTCTTTGAATGACTTGAAAAGGTACCATCCTATGTATAGATCACATACGTTTACATTTTTTTTTTGAAAAATTCAGATTTTTGTTTTGAATAGTTTACAATGTTGTAATTTCCCTCAATTTATTACAGTAATTCATTCATTCATTTTCCTTCAGCTTAGTCCCTTATATATAAGGGGTTGCCACAGCGGAATGAACCACCAACTATTCCAGCATATGTTTTATGCAGCGGATGCCCTTACAGCCGCAACCCAGCACTGGGAAACACCCATACACTCTTATTCACACACCTACACTAAGGCCAATTTTGTTTACCTGTCAGGCAGTCACCGGAGTCACCCCAGTCACCTCAGCCGTTCACTCTCCCCTGATTACTGATTGACTGCACCAGTTCACAGACACACACACACACACACACACACACACACACACACACACAGTATATAAAGCACTCGCCTTCACTCAGTCATCGTTGGTCCTGATACTCACATCTAGTGTCATCTCCCAATCCTTCCATGCGACTACTCACCTGTGATCCTTTTCCTGGTTTCCAGTGATTTTTAGAGTTCTGGTATTTACCTACATGTACTGATGTTTACATCTTCCTGGATTTCCCTGCTTGTGTGTGTTGTGTGTGTCTGCAACAGACTTCTGCGAACATTCCCTCAGACTTCAAGAATCCACAGTTAAGACTTTGTTTGACAATTCTCAATAAACACTTGTGTACTTTACTCACGCTCCTGTGCTGTTCCTTTGTGAGACGTGACATTACTCTATTCACATAGAGCTCATATCTTTGGATTGTGGGGGACCCCATTACCGTAATCTTAAATATCAGCAATATTATCAATATAAAAAGAGGCACATTCAGCCTTTTTGGTAGATTAGTTTCCAACTGTTTTTTTTTTTTTTTTTTTTTTTTTGACTAACAGTATAATTTTGAGTTCTGAAACTTTTAATGACCATGACCATTAACTTTATCATGCTTTATTTTTGCTTCCATTATAGAGAGAACTATTTAAGGTGCATATACACTGTCAGATGAACAGAGTTAGACAGAAGATACATTGAAGAGAGTGTGGGTGAAAGAAAATGTGAAAAAAAAGCAATAGTAATGAAAAGCGGAGAACTCTGTTGTCATTATGTTAATAGGTGCTTATCTTATACTGTAGGGGCCTTTTCACTTCAACATTTGAAGGCATAGCATTGTTCTAAATTGTGTTTTATCTGCTTACAACACTCAAAAGTGCATAATTTTTGTGTTTCTGTGATTGTTTCTGTTTGCGTGTGTCTGTCACTGTTCATCCATCTTGGTGGATTGAGGAGAGAGAGAGATAAGGAGACACCAGGGAAATAAATGTATGAGAGTAAGAGATAAAGTGTGTGTTAGAGTGACTGAAACCGTGATATTTTCTATGGAATCATGTGCTTTGAGACTCTCAGATGTGCTTTAGGGACAAAGCTGAATGAATAGATTATGCTCTAGAATAATACAGCATATTATATGTAGGCTTCCATTAATATGTCAAATACATGTCTGTCTAATCTTTCCATCCATCCATCCATCCATCCATCCATCCATCCATCCATCCATCCATCCATCCATCCATCCATCCATCCATCCATCCATCCGACCATCCATCCATCCATCCATCCATCCATCCATCCATCCATCCATCCATCCATCCATCCATCCATCCATCCATCCATCCATCCATCCATCCATCCATCCATCCATCCATCCATCCATCCATCCATCCATCCAAGTCTACTTCTCTATCTATCTGGGATGCAACGATTAACTAATTTCACTATTAATCGCGCTTTAATTCATCACAGTTATTTAGTCATAAAGACTTTTCCACTGCGTCTTTTTTGCATGGTATAAAACGGCTGCAACCAAAGTTATGCCAACTGTGCGCTATTTTACAGAGCTCGTACACAATACACACACACACTGGATTAAAGGCTGATTCTAACTATGGTTGAGGCTATTAACTAAGGGCGTTCACATATCCCATCTTTTGTGCACGCAAGATTGTTATTTCCAATGGAGACGCTCGGCTTGTGCGTGCATATTGGGAGTGGCGCGACGCGCTCACACTTTTCAGGCGCACTTAGTTGAAAGAATGCCGCAAGTGCACCACAAGTCACGTGGCAAAAACTGACTGATGTAAAATTATTACTTAAGTTTAAATTATTACTTAAGTCTAAATAGAAATGAACTAATGTTTGTTTATAATTATTATTATTATTATTTTGTGCTGTATTACAGTTTTTCTTAGTGGCTTGGGTGCATTTCTCACAACACTGTTTACATTTGCATAACAGTTAATGCATTTCTCAAAACAATTACTGTAGTCATTTGTGCACATCATAGTAGCAGTTTCTCATTCCTGCCAACAAATTGCAAATGCTTTTGGACAAGCATCAATTGCTTTCCTACAACTCTCTGCTGTTTTATAACATTATCATTTGCTGTCAGATTTTGGTGACACTTCCTGAAAACGCTCAAGACAGCACTATAGACTATTTGCACAGCCATTTGAAAACTACAGTAAAGTTAGACATCACTGCATTTAGTGAGGTATCTGAGTTCAAGACACCGAATATGTATGTTTCACAGTTTTATTGCATTTGCTCTTTGCAATTCAAATTTATTCACAGGATTGTGCAAAAGAATAAATACACCCTTATTTACAACAAACATAATTTTCCTTTGGGTAGAGCTGTGCACAACTGTAAACAATATTGCAGTACATATCGGAACTGAACCTAAAACATACAAAGATCTGTAAATCATTCATGAAAATTGATTAATTTAGAAGACATTTTCAGGAAAAAAAACATTAAATTTAAAAGAAAAATAAAATGAGCTTGACAGATTTTGACTACTACTTCAACATTTTTGTATGTAATGACTCAAGTAATGAAATTAGGACTATTAGTTTAATATGGAATGACTATTCAGCATTCACAAGTTTAGTAAATTTTGACTGACATGACATAAACAAATGATAATGTTATAAAACAGCAGAGAGTTGTAGGAAAGCAATTGATGCATGTCCAAAAGCATTTGCAATTTGTTGGAAGGAATGAGAAACTGCTACTATGATGTGCACAAATGACTTAATTGTTTTGAGAAATGCATGAACTGTTGTGAATTTGTAAACAGTGTTGTGGGAAATGCACCAAAGCCACTGAGAAAAACTGTAATTGTGATAACTGTGAAACCATGTTATTCCTCAGACTATAATCGTACAACCAAAATATAATTGTTGCATCTCTACTATATATCTATCTGTCTATCTGTTCATTCCAAGTCACAATGTCACATTAATCCATTAGTTCCAGTTCAGTAATTTTAGCCTTATACTGACATATAAACACTTCACAACCTGATGAGCTGCTTGTAGTTCTACAGTACAGGATGAGTCACATTATGTTGTGCTTCACCATGTTCATGATTTGGAGCATGCAGAGATGGGAAATAACAGGAGATCAGGTGAAGTGTGCAAGTGTGCTGTGCATGAGTCACGAGTGTTTAAAGAAGCAACTGTTTTCTTTCATCTCCATCTGAGTAAAGCATATGAATAACTGTGACTCAGGGTGTCGGGATGACGCATCGAATCACCTGCATGCTCTTAATACGGCTTGCTTTTACTTAGGCGTGTGGATAATGTGCATCCACACTTTTTCCACACGTGCCTTCTGCGTTTCAAATGATGGGTTGCACATCCGGGTTGTGGAACCTCCATTCAAAAGAACTGAAACAAATCACTTCATATGATAAGGTCATGCTACAAATAATCCATATACATAGGAAAAACTGAGTGAGAGCTATGTTTGGATTTGAAATTTGACAAAAAATAAACTCTTTGGTTAGGGTCAGTTTCTTCCAACTAAAGGAACTAAGAAAATTAAAGTCCTTTCTTACTTTTAAAGACTTGGAGACTGTTATTCATGCTTTTATCTCTTCTAGGCTTGATTACTGTAATGCATTGTATGCCGGCATTAGTCAGTCAACACTCTCATGTTTACAGATAGTCTAAAATGCAGCAGTCCATTGACCGGGGCAAAAAAGAGAGAACATATGAAGAGTTCAGATGCAAAAACCTCTAAATGCCATCTAAAATTTTATGTAAAACCAAGTCTAGGGTCCGTAATATCACTTTTATGGCATAGAATAAGCACTTTTTTGGTCTGTAAAGTGGAATAACTCAACGTAAACAAAGGAGGCTGAGATAAATATTCATTTTTTGATGGAAATTTCAGACAGACACAGAGGTTTTTGCCCCTGAACTCTTCATATTTCTCCCACCCAGGCCTCTCTTCACTCCCTGTGAAACTGTATTGATTGTAAAGTTTTAACTTACAGTTGAAACCAGAAGTTTACATACACTGTATAAAAAGGCACATAACCATTTTAAAAAAGTCAGATGTTAATGTGACTAAACTTTTTCTCTTTTAGGTAAGTTAGGATTATCAAATTTGTTTCTGTTATGCTTAACAGCAGAATAATGAGAGAGATATTTTTTTTTTGAGAAATTGTTATAACTTTTCTTGAAAGTCAAGTTTACACACAATAATATTATTATGCCTCTGCAAAAGCTCAGATGATGGTGTCAAGGTTTTGGAAGTTTCTGATTGGCTAATTGACAACATTTGAGTTAATTGGAGGCACAACTGTAGAATAGTATTTAGGGAAAAACCCCAAACACACTGCTTCCTTGTGTGACAACATGGGAAAATCAACAAGCCAGTTAAATGTTTTTGAGTGGCCATCACAAAGCCCTGACTCAATCCTATAGAAAATTTGTGGGCAGAGTTGAAAAAGCTTGTGCGAGCAAGTTAGCCTACAAATCTGACTCAGTTACACCGATTTTGTCAGGAGGAATGGGCCAAAATTCCTGCAAACTATTGTGAGAAGCTTGTGGAAGGATACCAAAAACACTTGACCAAAGTTATACAGTTTAAAAGCAAAGCTAAAAAAAATCTCAAGGAAATGTATGTAAACTTTTGACTGTCTTGACTTGTTTGTATTCTCCCCAAAAATCTCTTAGGTCCTCAGCTCAGCTCCTGCTAATTGTTCCTAAATCCTGCTTGAAAACTAAAGTCTATGCTCCAAAACTTTGGAACACATATCACTAGAATTTAAAAAAAAAAAAATTGTGAAAACCTACCTCTTCTCAATGGCTTATTTATAAAAAATCATTTTTTTTTTCTTTTTAGCACTCATATAAATTATTTGTATATTTCATTCTATACAACAGTTCTGTCTGGTTCTTGAATCTGATTTCGCTGATAGCTGTGAGATATTCTGCAATATCAGCACTCATACAGCCTCTGCATCATTGTGTATTACTCCGCCCACATAGAGTGACTGTAGATCAATAAACTCACTACAGTTTGACAAATATTGCAGCTGTTAGACAACATAATGTACTTTTGAGGCTTTTTTAGGCGAAATGTAGTTGTTTAGATGACATCTATGCAGTTTATTTACAAAGATAGTGCTTATTTTAAGCATTGAGCAGAGCAAAGTGGGATGACGTTCTGCCACAAGATGGTGACAGAGACCGCATAATACGTCCTAAGGGAGGAAGAACTCCAAAAACAAATTCAAATTACATCTGATATTGAAATCATTTTTAAACTGGTAATTGACATTCTACCCACGCGAACGCAGGGAGAACATGCAAACTCCACACAGAAACGCCAACTGACCCAGCCAAGGCTCGAACCAGCGACCTTCTTGCTGTGAGGCGACAGCACTACCTTCTGCGCCACTGCGTCACCATAATGCTGTATTTATACCATAGTAATCTGGCAGTGTTTGCTTTGCTTTGGCTTTTTTGGGGGTTAATTATTGTGATCTGGCGATTGCAACAGAGAAATTCTGGGAAATCTCTGTAGACTGATGGCATTTCATGCCGTTCAGCCTTATAATCTTAAAATGTGAGCAAAATCATCTGTTTTCTCATCACTTTGGATATTACACTAGAGAATTATTCAAATACTAGCTCTAAAGTGACGTGTGTGAAGTAGCAATGGTTTCTGCTGTTCCGACATCAGCTGCAGATGTGAAGGAATGGCGGAAGAAAGTAGTTCTTAAGTAGTTCAAAATAATGGCATCTACTGTAACTGTAGCCATTTTATTATATATATATTTTTACATTTCACTATTTTTCAGATTTTAAAAGAAGTAAACGCTTCATGGGTTTCAGGAAAAAAGGTGGCTATATTTAGGTGAAGTGGGACCCTGTGTGTTTTGATCATCATTCATTCACAGGACAGGTACCATGTATTGAGATGTGATTCATATGTGTTAATAGACTCAGCAAGGACACACACTCACCTAGTAAAAGAAAATTGACTGTAGGGTTTGTCAGTGTGGATCTGAATTTGTAAACATGCCTTTAAAATTGATGGGAACATCACATATCATTTTTGAATCACCTCAAACATGGTTCACCGGCAATCGACTGATACCTAACATAGAGAATAATGAGGCTCAGAGTCAGCAGCTCTGCCCTGTCATACTTTATGGGTGTGTGTTTGTGTACTGTATATGTATAAAATACTACAGGGTGCCCAATAAAAACTATGATGAAAAAAAATACTACACAGTATATATAAACCTTACTAACTAGTGTGTATTATGGTCACGTGGAAATAATGTTACTTAAGTTCAGTGAATATCTCATTCAGTGAGTCTCATTGCATTATAATACAGTACAATAGTCAATACTGTAGTTTTTACTACAGTAAACTGTTGTGTATTGTAATATAATATGCACTGTAGTTGTAGAAAACTACAGTATTGTGTAATTTGTGTGTCACTATAATTGTTGTATTACAATAGCAACTAAAGAATTACCATAGCAAATTAATTTAAGAATTGTACCATAGTATTGTTTAAAAACACTAGTATTTTTGCTATAATTACTATAGTTTTGCCATGTGGGTATATACACTGCATTTAAAGTCTGACTTTTTGACTTTATGATTGTTATATGTTTTAATTGCGAACGTTGATGAGGCATTTCAGTGTGTACACATCATTTGTGTACTGCCAGTGCATTAGCATTTGAAAGCTTCTTGTCTTTGATGGGAAGTGGAAAAGAGTCCATTTGATCAAAGGTCATTTGAATACACATCAATTTCCATACTCTTAAGTAGGAAGTTCTCAGCAAGACATAAGAGCAGCAAATGTTGCATACAAAACAGCTACTTTTTAATGTGCTAGTGTTGCTGTGCTTGGACATGGTCTCAGACTCAGGCTGTGATTATGAATGAACCTGGACTTGAATGAACTGGAATGGAATTGAAATACTTTACAGTACAGTTGTGTGTAGCATAAACAAAAATAAAAATTAAGAAAATTGCCTATTTAACATAGTAAATTGCTGTAAAACTACCATAGCAACTTGTACAATAAATGCAAAAATGCATTGCCTGTATTTTATCAGTACTGCATAAGGCTGTATGCTCATGGCTGGATGTTTGGAACTGTGTTTATACTAGGGTTGGGCCGATAGATGATGCTGTCGTCCATCGCCGATGGCCAATAAACTTCACGATGCTGAGCCGGCATCGCGATCCATCTCCCCGCCCCACATTTATATTGACATATAACTTATTATTTGCATGTCATCTTAATAGCAATAACGGTCTTTTCATGAGCTGTGTTATATTTTACTTCTAGCTGCCGTTTGCATGGCTGACAGCATCGTGAGGATTAAATACATCGTTAGGATTATACAGCACCTCTCGCGCTTAAAATGTGTAGATTCAGAAATGCTGGTACCTGCAAACCCCGTCCCACAGACTTCACAGTGAACGGCTTTAGTCATTTTCATAGCGGACTTGAAGCCACTGGAAGTCTTTTATCCACTCTTGGAAAAGTGTAAATGGTGGATTAACATTCAGCACATGATCACTAATAAGATGTGCCATTATTAGTAACGTTAGGGTTTCTAAAACTAAATCTGTCAGTGTTTTTTTCATTCTCTCATCTTCAGCGCTTCACATTTTCGTGGTTGTAGCTCCTGTCATCTGAAGGCAGAAGGCATTGACTGAGTGATTGACACCTGATATTAACCAATCCATTTGCGTTCAGTTCTAGCGCAGTGGGCCAATAAGAAGAGCACAAAGGCGGGGCAAGCATTCCGGGCTTTTTTTTACTTCAGCAAGTTCACAATCGCATAACAACTGTTTTAATCTGTTCCTGAGCGCTGCGTTTGGCGTCTTTAGGTGCAAAGATACATCCTGCATAAATGTCTCCTAAATCCGCGCACGCGGTGAGGATTTTGCAGTGAAAACAGATCGCACGGGAACAATTTATGCACTAGCACAAATGCTTTCAAATATATATTTTAAGTCGTATAAAATTTCGGGCGCATACGGCGAAACGGTCGAGCCCTAGCATCATTACTTGTTATTATTTCCTCATAATAATAGTAATAAAATAAGGAAGTTATCATTAATCACAATACAAATTACAGTGAACTCCAAACAAACTCTCGTCTCGTCTCCGCCACCAGCTGTGGGGAAAAGCCATTATAAGAACACAGATCACTCGAAAAAAAGTGATTGACAGGTGGTAATTTGTGTATAACTTTATTTATTTATAGTTTGGTTATGGGTAAAGCAAAGACCATGTGGGTCAGGTAGTGAAAACGATAGGCTACAATTATTAAATTTGTTATGAATTAATTGATATTTAACAAAAAACACCCCCACCCCGCCTGCGACGACGATAACATCGTCCATCGCCGATGTTCACATTAGACATCGTACGATGCCAAATTGGTCAACATCGCCCAACCCAAGTTTATACTTGTGTTGAAAGTTGGGTAACACTTTATTTTGATGGTCCATTTGAGCATTAGTAGACTGTCTGCTTAATATCTGTTGACACTGACATTTAACAGTCCTTCAATAGACATTTAACTGACTATAAGAAACTTTGCAATTACATGTCAATTTACACTAACCCTAACCCCAATCCCAACCCTAACCCCAACCTAACAGTCTACTTATAATCTAATGATAATTAGTTGCTATGTAACTTACATTCAACAAACGGACCATCAAAATAAAGTGTGACCGAAAGTTGTTGCAATGCACATATGCTTAGAGGCTCTGCATAGTTTAAAAAGACTATTTGTTTGACTGTGACGGGTAAAAAAGACAGTATTCTTTGGAAAAATCCTGTTTATAGGTGATGTCTTAACAGTGATTTTTAGATAATTTGCTGGTGAAGACTCTGGGCTCTATTTTAACAATCTAGGCAGCAAGTCTAAAGTGCTTGGCGCAAAAAACATTAAGTGCATGTCTGAATTCACTTGTGCTATTTTAAGGACAGAAAAATATGCTCTACGCCCCAGCGCATGGTCTAACAGGTGCTTATTCTCCTAATGAGTTCTGGGTGTGTTTTAAGCACCAATCAGAGTCTCATCTCCCATTCCCTCTAAGAGTCAGTTGCATCACGCCATGGCACATTTGCTATTTACATGGCAGACTTTGTAAGTGGAAAAACTGAATGCTTCACTAACGACAAAACAGTTGAACAGACCATCTGCAGCATGAGGATAAAGAACGAGCCTCCTCTATTCGGCCCCTTTACTTTCACTTTACTTTACTTTTACTCTTTACTCCTTTTCTTTCATAGATAAGGAAACTGTGTTGTATGCACTCCACTGAAGACATCCATTGGACTACATATTTAATTTCGTTTGTTAAGCACAAAGATTTGTTTCAAAACCATTTTTAAATTCAGTTCTAATTTCCAGCAAACGAATAACGAAATGTGGTCAAAAAACAGAGTTATATCCAAACACATGTCCTATTCTTATGCCCCATGTGGTGATGCATACATCTCCAAAACCCAATGTGTAAGCGTTTGGACTTGCATAGGCGCACAACTAACGCACTCTATGCTGGACTTTAGACCAGCTTTTAGATGGTCAATGGCGCAGTCTATTTCAGTTCCTCAAAATAGTAATGCTCCGACAATGAGCCTTAACACACCTCCTTTCTAGACCGGCACACCCATGAGTTCATAAAGTGGCACAAATGGATTTGCTATTTAAACAACGTGGCGCAAAATGTGAAAATTATGTAGCACAAAACTTGAAAATTAGGGTTGCGCTGGTCTGAAAATAGCAACAAATCGCACTCTACACGTCTTGCGCTTTGTTGTGCCGGTTGTATGATAGGGCCTTATGTTTGAAAAGGATAATAGTAAACACAATAAACTTGTTGACAACATACTGTATCAGCAGCCACAGTCAATAAATGCTTCTTTATAATGTTAATATAATGGGTCATAAAGGGATGTAAACAGACATTTTGAGGGGCAGGAGCTGAAGTGGAAGTGGATTTTCATATATATTTTTTTGTAAATAAAACATTAAATATATAAAGGTAGGCCTATAGTTGACCCAAAGATTTTAATTGACTTGATCTTTACTCATCCTCAATTGGTTGCAAAACTTAATTATTTTTCTGTTGATCACAAATGAAGTTTTATAAACTAATTTCAAGAGGAGCACGTGATCTCATTGATTGCGGCTGGTCTCGCATTAATAATCATTGCTAGACTAATCAGATGAATTCTAGCCTCCAATAAATAAACCCATTCATCCTAACTTCCTTATTTTCATTTTAAAGAATCCTCCACATCTACCCTTTACCAGGAGAAGCTCTCGAAACCTACCTGATCTCGGACCCCATGCTACATGACCAGGCGGGAGCCCTGGGCTCAAGTATCTCCGAGTTCAGGGTTCTCTCCTGGGACAGCATGCCAAATCTGTAAATTGTATTAAGCAATAGCTAATTGTGAACTCTTGAAAAGATATTTTGAAAAATGTTGGAAACCAGTTTACTTCCATAGTATAGAAAAAAATTACCTTGAAAGTCAATGGCTACTTTCTTCAAAATATATTCTTCTTCAAATGTCTTGTAACAACACCAACAAACAAGAAACTCCAACAGGTTTGGAACAAGTGGATAGTGTGTTAAAGATGACTGAATTCCCTCAAGCTCACCCAATTGCTTTAATTGATTCATTTTCTTTTTGGCTTAGTCCCTTTATCAATGAGGGGTCGCCACAGCGAAATGAACCGCCAACTTATCCAGCATATGTTTTACGCAGCGGATCCCCTTCCAACTGCAACCCATCACTGGGAAACATCCATACACACTCATTCACAAACGTACACTACGGACAATTTAGCTTACCCAATTCACCTATACCACATGTCTTTGGACTGTGGGGGAAGCCGGAGCACCTGATGGAAACCCACACAAACATGGGGAAAACATGCAAACTCCACCCAGCCGAGGCTCGAACCAGTGACCATCTTGCTGTGAGGCAATCGTGCTACCCACTGTGCCACCGTGACGCCACCCAATTTATGTTTTGTAATTTTTCAACAGATGTCTACTAAATAATCAGTTCACAAAACTTCATAAAGAGACCATGGTCTTCTTTAGACCTCATATTTTGTTACAAGATCAGGCTACGATACAATAGAAATGCAATAGAAAGACCCTTTTTAAAAATCTACTAGTATATTTTCAGGATAAACAACATAGTTAAGATATTCCAACCTGATCTCACGAGGAAACTTAACTATTTTACGTTTTGTCAGTTTAGTGGCTAATACAAACGAATTTGTATGAGTTCAGTCATACGAAAATGTACGATTTTAAAAAGCAGGTGTGGCACCCAACCCCGCCCCAAAACCCAACTGTCATTGGGGGATTAGCAAATCGTACTAAATTGTACGAATGAGATCATACAAATTCATACGAATTAGCCACTAAATCATTCAGCTGTTGAAAAATATTCAGCTGTTGTTTCTTCATTTTGCCTCTATGCCCATAGTTTTGACTAATCTTTGGCTAATTTATTGCAAGCAGCTCATGAATCATGCGTGTTAACAAGACAAATGAACTATATACACATTTGATCTTTTAAATAATTAGCTATATGTTTGAGCCACAGGTAGATTAGTAGCCTATTTTGTTCATCACCCCTCACCTCTACACTATAAAGAAAAATACAACTGGAATGATTTCCTGTATGAGTCCTGTAGGATGTAATGTTCCCCATGTACCTTTGTTTGTCACCAAAAATTCGCCTTTGTTGGTTGGTAATACACACCTTCTAGCTGTGAAAATGGCATATTGTGCCTTTAACTTCTTAGAGCACCCGACCCACATACTGTACTGGAATCTCTAGTTCGAATTTCTGCAAAAGAGCGTGTAAGAACCAGATAGACTGTACTACACAGCTGATGCAAAGGGGAAAAAAACCTTCAGAACGTGAGTTTGTCTCGAACATTCCCAACCTTATATTTAGTTTTTTTTTAAATATTATATTTGAATAAAGAAACACGGACGTACTGTTTTTTTTTTCATATATTTATTGTGGTTTAGTGGAATTTTTTTCAACACATTTTTAAACATAACAACACATATTAATAACTGCATTCTAATAACTTTTTTGTCTGTTTCATGATTATTGCATCTAATTTCACTAAATATTTTGTATGATTCTAGTTTTCAGCCTAAAGTGTACTATCGTTTTTTGTTTAAAGGCTTAACTATAGGTTAATAAGGTTGACTAGGCAAGTTAGGTTAATTAGACAAGTTATCTGTTTGCAAATAAAAAAGGTTTCATAAAGGGGACAATAATATTGACCTTAAAACCTGTCTCCAATCTGTCTCCAATCTCCTAATCTCCATAAAACCAATATTCTAGGAAAGACAAAAAAAGTTTCCTTGCTCTGTTAAACATCACTTAGGAAATATTTGAATTAATAAGAATAAACAAATAACGATAAAAAATATTCTAAGAAGGCTAATAATTTTGTCTTCAACTGTACATACATTTATTTATTAACTTACAACAACAACAAAACTCCCCAGAAAAAAGGGCACTTTTTCTTGAGGAAGAAAAGGACAGGTGCTTGAGCCCCCTTTCATGTCTGCATGTGTGTGCTCCTGGTGCCTAATTAAAAAAAATGATTAGCTGATAAGTCTCTGAAAAATTCATATCAAGATTTGTATTAATTATTGATGTTTGTTATTATCAGACGAATTTTCCATATTTTATGCATCTCTTAACCCTTTAACTGAAAGAAAAACTCCTAAAAACTCCTCATGTCGCTAGTTAACACACTCAATGCATTTTGTTTTCAACACATCCCATAATTTCTAAAATATCAACCTCTTCCTAATGGTTGATATGTAGATTTATAGTAAACGTTCCCGAATTAATACATATACTATGAAAAATTAGAAAATGTGAAGTGTTTTATTTAAAATTTATTTAATGTTTTATTTCCAATTTATTTTATTTCAAATTTATTTAAAAAATATTAAAAATAAAACATTTTTGAATAATAAATCTTCCCAGAGATGGGTTGCGGCTGGATAAGTTGGCGGATCATTCCGCTGTGGCAACCCCGGATTAATAAAGGGACTAAGCTGAAAAGAAAATGAATGAATGAATACTAAATCATCTTTATTTTTTAAAGTATGCCATAAAATATTTCAGATTCTCATTTATCTTGTTTTTTGATTTTAATAAAACCAAAATCAAGTGTAGTAGTGCAACATGTTTATGTTTGTTAGATTTTTTTGTAAACCAACAATGCTGTGTGTGTGTGTGTGTAAACCATTATTTAAAACAGTCATTCTTTAAATGACTTTAACAGTCATTATTTAAAACAATCAAAATATGGTCAACCATTTGTAGAGCAACTCAGTTGATCTTAATCAAATTCAGCTGACTAACAGCCAGGACTTGACAAGACCCAGAACTATTTTGTACAGCAGACATGCAGCGCTGTCTCTGTAGTGTTTCTGATCTGCTCTCTGTTTTGCTTTTCACAGATGAAAAATGATTTTGAAAGTGAAATTGTCAGAGCGGGGGAAATAAATCACTTTTTTTTCCATTTAAGCAGATTATCTATGATCTCTTCAAGCCAACTGAGGGCACACACATCTGCTTTATAAAGCAAAGAGTGAGTAAATCAAAACTAGCCAATCAGACGAGATCCCAGATTCCCAGGTGTGTGATTTCAAAAGCATAGAATATTTGACAATGTAGCATAATTTCACACATGCCTGTGTTTTGTTTGTTTCTTCAGTTTTTTCTTTAATCTGATGCATTAATTTATTTCACATTTCTGCCCGTCATGAGAAATCCCATCTGCAGGAGCACTGAATCATTGAAATAATTTTGCCTTGGGAATAAGATTTGTTCAGTGGCTGAATGGTTTCTCCCCCTACATAATGACTCCCAAACCCTAAAGTTCCTATAATTTTTTTTCCAGCCGACTAAAGGGTTAGGTCTCAAATGTATAATCCATCTTTCTGCCTGGGGAATAGAGTGGCTATTTGGTCATTTCTCTTTCTGGGAGATAATGAGCTGCTTTTCCCTTCTCATAAATAAAACCATCACAGTGATAATATGTTATGCGGGACTTTTTAAAATAATGTATACACCATTTACTATTCTGACACTGCAGTCAGTAATATGGCTGCAACAATCTTGCATTTTTGGTTTAATGCAAAAGCTCACTGGACGTATCTGGATCTGTGTGCTAAGGACTTTTAGAGAGGCTTTGTCCATGTTGTTAAGATACTGTATATAAGTGGTTTGTTATAAAGTGCTTCCTATATGGAGTGCACTTGAAAAGCTAGCAGGCAGAAATGGGATTAATCCAATCTTTGTCAAGAATCTGCTCGGCCCAGTAATTGCAAATTGGAGCTCAAGCCCCGGTAATTGGTTTTATGAAGAGGAGGCAGTGAAAGAGGGAAAGCGAGAAATCATCCTTTCTCTGCATATATTGATACAATTTTTTTAGGTATCAGGAACACCTGAGTTCATTTGCGTGCATGCGACTGGTTAATTCAATTTGAGATGAGCGCAGATGTGGCATTAGTGGGGTCAGAGTTTAGCTGGTTAGCATGGCCTCTTTGGACCCTGCTGCAGACGAATCAAAAGCTTCTTTCTCCATCAATGAGCATATCAAATCTGTGTGTGTTTTTGTAAACCATATAAACAGGGCACTATTGCAGCTTATTATTGTTTAGTAACCAGCTGGACACATTTGTATGTTCTCTCTTCTCATTTTAATTTAATTATAATTTTGTTGGCTAAAACTCAACTCCAATATTATAGTACTGGCTGGATTTGTGTTTATTAGTCCAGTCAACATTAGCTATTCTAAATGTTTATTGGATTTAAAAATAACTCTTTGTTGAATGATTTTAAATTATTTTTTTGCAGACTTATTATCCATATTGACATGCATTGACATCCATTTGTCGCCTATCCTCCTCAAGGTTGGACGTGTTGTGCGTTCAGAGATGCTCTTCTGCATACCTCGATTGTAACAAGTGGGTATTTGAGTTACTGTTGCCTTTCTATCAGCTCGAACCAGTCTGGCCATTCTCCTCTGACCTCTGGCATCAACAAGGCATTAGCGCCCACATAACTGCCGCTCACTGGATATTTTCTCTATTTCTGACCATTCTCTGTAAACCCTAGAGATCGTTGTGCATGAAAATCCCAGTAGATCAGCAGTTTCTGAAATACTCAGACCAGCCCGTCTGGCACTAACAACCATGCCACGTTCAAAGTCACATAAATCACCTTTCTTCCCTATTTTGATGCTCTGTTTGAACTGCAGCAGATCGTCTTCACCATGTCTACATGCCTAAATGCATTAAGTTGCTGCCATGTGATTGGCTGATTAGAAATTTGCGTTAACGAGCAGTTGGTATACCTAATAAAGTGGCCGATGAGTGTATATATTGTATATAACAGCAATTACTGAAACGTTAGAAGAACATAGAGGCTATTTTTTGCTCTTCCAGCATTTTATTAATCGCTGTTTTTAAAGTAAAGCAAGGCTGTACACATTATTAGATGATATATATTTATTTGCTTGAAATCAGTTCATAAAACATAGAATGTCTAAGGTCTACATGACAGCCCATCCCAATAAGTCTGATTTAAATGTAATAAAAGTTCCATTTTGCGCAGTTTCTTCTAAGTTAAGTAACGTTCATTAAAAGAAAAAAGCCATGATTTAAAATAATTAGACATGCTTTCTGAATAGTAAAATTCAGTGCTAGTCCAGAAAGATTTTAAAAAATTTTAAATGTAACATTTTAATAAGGGGAGACGCGGTAGGTAGTGCTGTCGCCTCACAGCAAGAAGGTTGCTGGTTCGAGCCTTGGCTGGGTCAGTTGGCATTTCTGTGTGGAGTTTGCATGTTCTCCCTGTGTTCGCGTGGGATTCCTCCGAGTGCTCCGGTTTCCCCCACAGTCCAAAGACATGTGGTACAGGTGAATTGGGTAGGCTAAATTGTCCATAGTGTATGAGTGTGTATGGATGTTTTCCAGTGATGGGTTGCAGCTGGAAGGGCATCCGCTGCGTAAAACATGTGCTGGATAAGTTGGCGGTTCCGCTGTGTCTTAATAAAGGGACTAAGCCGAAAAGAAAATGAATGAATGAATGAACATAGAAACGCTGTCATGTAGACCTTAAAATATCACAATAAGAGTCTAATTTAACATGAAGAAACCGTGCAACGTAGAGCTATTATACAGTAGAATAATATTTCAAAGACATAGTTTTTAATTTATTAATTTATTTTAAAGAAATAATCCATGATTTTAATTAATTAGACATGCTTTCTAATTAGTAAAATTCAGTGCTAGTCCAGAAAGATTTTTGAATAATTTTGGGAACATCTAAATGTATTTTAAAAAGGCCTTACGTATAGATGTCACCAACATTTTATTTCATAATGTACTTCATAAACATCAAGACTATTTTTCCCTGTATGATTTTTGGAATAGTAGGGTTTGGATGGTGCCATCAGTCATTCACTGTTGGCATGACATCACTTTTTCCTTAACGTCAAAGTAATTGAGAGCATTTACAGGTCTGGTGAGCAAAGATGGCAGTTTTCCAATTGTGCATGTCTGCGTCGTGTGCCAGCAGAACAAATGCCATTCAGATGAGAGGGAATGGCTTGCTGTGAGTTTGCTGTTGAGTTTTCAATTTCCCCTCCTCCAGTAGCAGCCTCTTTTGCAAAGCTTACATTATAGTGTTACAAAAGGCTCGGTCTGTGCTGAAGATCAGAATGGTCATTATCGCAGCTTACTTTCAAAAAACGATCCGTGGGGGACGTTTTACAAGCTCTGGCTCTTTTATCTCAAAATATTAAGGAACATTTTATTGCACATGATATAACCCCATTAAGAACAAAGTAGGATTTTATACTTTTCTGTGAAATCTGATGATAAAGCAGGAGTTTATGTGAGATCATTTTAAACCAGGATGGTAATATTTGAGAAATGATTTTGCTAAGAAATATATAGCTGGAATATATCTGGGCTGAAATAAAAAAGATAGATCCTTTTGGTTAAAAAACAAAACAAAACCGGAAATGTTTTGTAGTACATAATAATTATTATATGAGCAATAAATAAAGTAATTTTGTAATTTTACTCAATAACTTAAATTCTACATTGTAAAAAAAATGATATGATAAATTAGTCATGACAGCATATGATTTTAGGTCATTGTAACTTAATTATGTATGTTACGCAAACTTTTTAAAGTCAGTTTAACATAATATAAGTTCAATGGACTCATAAGGTTAATTTGATTCAGCTTAAAAATTTAAGGCAGCCATGATTTTTTTTTTACAGTGTACTGAATTATAAAAAAGACAAGGCATTAAAATAACCATATTTTATTGACAGTGAACAAGTCATTTTACCAACGTTGCCATGACAGCACAGTAGTGCTTGCAAGCAGCAGGAAAAAGTATACTACATAGAAATGTCAAATCAGCACATTATTTAGGTGGACTTGACTGATGATGAGTGACTCTAATGGTTTAGTAGTATTGTGAAGACAGTTGTAGAAATCATGGATTTAAAACTGCCAACTTCACTTGCTGTGGCTGAAAGGGTCGTCTTTTTTGTATTGATCTTTTTTTTTTTTTGTAATTCAGTTTTTATTTCCAAAATGAATATATAATTTTTTTACAATCAGACAGAAGAGTACTTTTAACAGCTATTAACCTGTATGTATCCCCCATCCCCCTCCCTGTTATATGCCCCATTGATCTAGGTACAGTATTTCCAATAGTGAATGCAACAACTTTGTAACAGCTGAAGCAGCTAACCAAAATTTATGGATCTTTGCATTTAAGGGAAATTGAGAGTTATCATTCAACAACAACAATACAGGATCTTTGGGGAAACACATTTTTGTAACTTTAAGGCCCAGTTTCACAAACAGGGCTTAGCTTAAGCCAGGACTAGACCTTAGTTAAATAAGGCTATTTAAGCCGTATTTTTAAAAACAGCCTTAGAAAAATACATTACTAGTGTGCACCTGTAGACAAAAAATGACACTGACATAATTTAAGACATCTCACTGCAAGTTATTTTCAGTTGAGACAGCTTAAACATGCAATTTAATCCATGACTAGCCTTAAACCTTGTTTGTGAAACCGGGGTTAAAGGTGCAGAGTTTAAGCTTGACACCCAGTGGTTAAACTAGGTATTGCATTCCTGGATCAAAACAAATCCAAGCGCAGGTTGCCAGATTGAGGACAAACACGAGCAAGCCTGACTATCGAGCCCAAAGGCTGATTTAAGTTGTGTTCTAAATAAAAGCAATGGCACACGATAGAAGGAATATTTTCCATATTAAAAGTTTTGGCTCTAACCAACACATCAAATTGATATATTAGAAACGGCTTTTATTTCTTGCAGCTAAACAACAGAAACCTGACAATGATCACCTCAGGTGCACCTCATGTGCTTTATTCCATGCCAGTAATATGAGTCTTGAATGACATTTTACATGACATGTATTGCTATACTACTGAAAGCAGCAGCAGATAGGGAGCGTGGGGCACTAAGTAATGAGGGGTAAAATGTAACATAGAGTTTTAAGGTATTTGCTCAGGGCTAACCATAGCGTTATTCCGAGGTTTTCACCACAGTGTCGGCAGGCGTCTTCCTGCCAATTATTGAAAAAGTTCGGCAAAATTTGGATGAGGAACACAGGAGAAACCATTTTTCCACCATAAAAGTATTTTTTTTATTACAGTCTCCTAGTTCACCTCAGATCTTGAAAATAAAATAAATCGTTTGAAATTGAACTTTAGAACTGTGACAAACACATATAGTGATTCAGCATGTACAATTAATAATGTTAAAGAAGGTTAATATGTATTAATTCGATTATAAACCTTATCATTTCATGAGCGAGTGCATATTCTGTGCTGAATTACGGTATTTAAATTTCTGTCGTGTTTCAGCTGGTGTAAACAGCCAAATTACTTATAACTAAAAATCTCATCACGTAGAATGTTGTTAGGACACAAGGTCACAAAGTAAGCTGCTCACTAATGTTTCCGTTCGTAATATTTATATTATTTGCTATTTAATAAACTCATGTGAATCTGCGTGTCTTTTCTGAATCTGCTACTGTCCACTGGAGGTCACATTTTGGTCACGAGCTTATGCTTTGAGAGGCTTTCTGACTGAATGAATGATATACGCAGTTTTCCATCAAGGCAACTCGGGGTGCTGAAATATAATTAGCTAAACTGGCATTAAAGAGGCCGAAACAAAGACAGACGTTCCGGCATGTAAAGTACATCTTCAAAGCAGAATAACAGACTTAAGCATTGTTTTTTTTAGATAAACAAGATTGTTCACTTAGCATGTTTGTTGAATATCAGCAAATTTATTATGGTATTTTTATGTCAAAAACTTACATGCAGCACCTTCAAATAAAATGTCCAGTACAGAATCTCAAAGTTTCTGCACCTCCTGACATTCCCACATCATACAGTATGTAAAAAACAATCTGAATGCTCTGGTTCACAGATTTTGTGCCTTGATCTTGACAACCTGCTGTCTGAGGGTTTGAGTTACTTTGGATCGGCTCGTCATGTTGCAGAGTCAGTGAAAACAGGAAGGTTATAGGCTGCCGGTTAATAGAGGTTTGTCAGACAATTAAGGAATTCACATTAATTAATTAACTGCTCTTAATTAACATTTTATTAACATTAACATTTTACATCTGAGGAATTAACCACCAACTAACTGAGAAATCTGAAAGTACTCTCAAATTGTGACACTTATTTTCATATTTCATATATCATTCATATTTCAACACATTTCTAAACATAATAGTTTTAATAACTCATTTCTAATAACTGATTTATTTTATCTTTGCCATGATGACAGTAAATAATATTTTACTAGATATTTTTAAGACACTTCTATACAGCTTAAATTGACATTTAAAGGCTTAACTAGGTTAATTAGGTTAACTAGGCAGGTTAGGGTAATTAGGCAAGTTATTGTATAATGATGGTTTGTTCTGCAGACTATCAAAAAATATATATAGCTTAAAGGGGCTAATAATTTTGTAAAAAAAAAAAAATAAATATATATATATATATATATATATATATATATATATATATATATATATATATATATATATATATATATATATATATATATATATTTTTTTTTTTTTTTTTTTTTTTTTTAACTGCTTTTATTCTAGCCGAAATAAAACAAATAAGACTTTCTCCTGAAGAAAAAAATATTATTATATATAGGTCATATACAGTATATAGGTCATTTTTTGCATTGTATATTTATGTAATAAACAGGGCATTATTTTATTTTTATTTCTGAATCCTTACACAACCTCACAATTTAATGTCATATCTCACAGTGCGACTTTATTTCTTATACTAAACTAATAGGAAACAGTCTGCCATATAAAGGAGATACTGGATTCTCTTGAAAGTTATTTCTATGCACATGCTTACCAATTAAATACCAAAAAACACAATAAAATCTCTTCTCACTTCCAGGAGCAGAGATGTAGATATGAGGGAAAACAAACAGAATGTTATATCTGTATCATTTTTGCTACTGTAGTTATGATGAGAGAGAGTTCAGGGAAGTGCAATTTCAGCACAAAGGATCTATTAACTTTTGTACAAAGATCTTGCTTGAGTTGCTGTGCTCCCACGTGCCAAAACTGAAGTGGACTTGTGACTTTAAACATTTAGTTAGCTTTTTCAGATGAGCACAGTATATTTTACAGTGTGACATACTACTTGTCAGGAAGGCCTTAGCCTCACCCATAATTGTCCTACACGTTGTATTTTGTAAGGTTCAGGAAAGTCTTTGAGCCACATTGTGCGTTCACTAAAAAGTTGAAGGTCACCCTGAATGAAACTGTGTAAATATACCATAATGGAACTATTCTCACGCTATAGGATGTTTTGCCGCATGGCTGCTGTTCTTCTCCTACTGGGTCACTGAGTCTTGTGCTTTGCCTGAATGGTGACTTTTTCAAAATGAGCCTGAAGGGTTTGCTTGAGTCATGAAATGTTAAGGAGTTTATAGAACCATAGCAGAATATTTTTATTACAGCAGATTTTACTAAGTCCGTATCTAAGGATGGTTTACTTTTGATATTTGGCCCCTAGGAGTCCCACACAGGCCTCACAGTACACTGGCCAAGTCTAAAAAGCTAACTTTTTAGACTTAGCCAGTGTACTGTGAGGCCTGTGTGGTGGAATTTAAGTAAGTGGAATTTAGTCCACTGTGTAAAAATAGTTTTTAAATGTTTAGAATGTCAGATCAGTAGTAAAAAATGGTAAATTTGTTACATAAAAGTATGTTTTTATTATTTATATATTTGAAGAGTTCAGAGGCTAAATCCATCAGACCTCTTTTTTTTTTTGTTGTAAATGATCATTTTCTATCAGGCTCCCATAATTAGATTCAGAGGTTTCATTTTATAGATAATGAAAAGGTTATTAGCTAGTAAATAACATTTACTAAATAAAATGTATTTAAATTACTAAATAAAATGTATTAAACTTTGTTTAATAAGTGTCACTTTAGACAATTCTTTGGTTTTTAACAAGGTAGATTTTCTTTTGTGTCAAAACCAGCTAAAGCCACTTGTGCTTTTTTAGCAAAAACCTCAAAATCTACCTATTGAGACAAGACAGTGTAATTACTTGAAAAATCACTAAAGATGCAATTAGAAATAATTTTACCAAACATAAAACACATTACACAAACCACCTAAAATTAAAAATACATAAATCTGTCAAGTAAGTGGCAGTTCATTCTGCTATGGTAACCTCTGATAATCCAAGGACTAAGCAGAATGAAAACGAATGAAATAAGTCTGTCAAGTAAGTGCATTAATCAATAAAATTAAAACTGACATTAATTAAATCTTAACTATCTGTTGTCATTTCTGATATTTGGGATTTAGATTTAATGTAAGTAGAATGATGTAAACATTGTAAACTAAGCTTGTAAGATTCAAATAATGTAGTGTAAACACATTGTAACATCAATATCTGTACATTGTCCATTAATATAAAAAGCTTATCAGACGTGGGTAATATAAAGTAATAAAAAATAATGTATAGTTTTACACATTATATTTATCTTTTAAAAAAATAGCTTACATTAGCAAATAAAACACAAGGCCTACTCAGCACAAAGGGGATGTCTCTCAGACTATTTTAGAAGCTGTCATTCATTCATTCTCACCATACTCAAGGTCTTGTTTTTTTTTTCATCTCTTGTTTATCCTCATAGCATCCATGTGAAAAGAATGGCCTCCTCACTTCGTCTTTCGTGAAATGCAGTTGCCGATTTAATGTACATTAAATCGGACTTAATCAAAAGAGCGTCGCAAAAAAATTGTTATGAATGCATGTTACACTGCTGACTGTCAACTGTTTTCTTATAATGCACAGAGTTTTGAGGTAAGGGACGTTTTCATTTGCCATTCACTGAGGTTGGACAGGCTCATGTAGTTTATCAAACTCCATCTTTTTAAATCTAAATCGGAAGCGGAATAAAACAGTCTCCTCATAAAAGCCGGAGTATTAGCGTGCCGTTACATTGAAAACATATGATTCGATTTGTACCTTCTGATTGACATAGTGGCTTTCGCTGTCAAAGGCAAGTGTGGCTTTTGCAAACAAACTGTTATTTCTGAATGTGCTGACGCTGCGCATATTATTACCTCAAAAATACATATTAGTACCTAAAAAGTACAAAAGTGTTCCTCTTAAAATTTTTAGGTACTAATATATGCTTTTGAGGTACCAATATGAACCCTTTAAGTACAAACGTGTACCTTTTAGAAAAGGTACCACCCAAGTGACAGCTCGCGTACCTTTATTACTGAGAGTGTATGTTTACTCACAATTATTAATAGGGCTGGGCCGATAAACTATATTGTTTTGAATCGCGATAAAATTTATGTCAGTAACAATAATAAGCGCTGTTTTTTTTTTTAATTCTATATTGATCTAAGCCAAAAATGTTATGTCATTTGATGGACCCTCTAATTTTTATGGCTTCAGTTGTTGTTGGGGTACTCTTTTAAATCTGAAAGCGTTAACAACTTATATTAAAAAAAATATATCGTCATCAGTCAATATGGAAAATAATTATCGAGATTGCATTTCTGCCATATCACCCAGCCCTAATTATAAATCTTTTTTTATTATATGCAAGTTTTTTTTGTGTGTGCGTGTGTGTGAAGAATTTTGACTGCAGATTAACTACAATGTTATGTAACTTTCATAGCTAAAGTTTCCAAGCTTTTCCCATAACACACCACCTGATCTAGCAGTTATGAAGACTGCAATAGCTTGCATTTCTTTGCCTGGAGGCAACATTTCTAAAACTGTGATCTGCAGGTCCCATACCACTCACCACACAGACACTTACTGAATAAATGCTGATCGGGCCCTGCATCAGGCATAATGCAGAGCTCTAACTGTGCATCTTCTTAATGTTGATATCAGAGAAGTTAATGGCAAACGGAAGGTGGTAAAATAACTGCTGCTGTGGATGAAGGTATAGCTGTCAATCAGGTATCAAAGCACTCGCACACTGCTGTGCACACAAAAACACAATATGAAGAGAAATAGAAGAGCATTTCTTGCCTTTTCAGGTTCGGTGATCCCCTAAATCTTATTAAATGTGCGCACACACTTCAAACACATCAAAAGCCATTTATGTGTGATGTAAAGTCTGGAAATCGAGAGTGCCTTGGACATTTTTCAATCTCTAAGCCCTTTCCACCACTGGGTTTTACAGCCGCTGTTATGATGTACTGTACCTTTCCCTGAAGCCAGCTCCATTGTAAAACCTCTCACTGGGACTGGGAATTGCTGACACTGAGCACCTCTTAAAGGTTGATTGTCCTGAAATCATGGACTCATAACATGGAATGTTCTGGAAACAAGCTTTTTCCGTATTGTTCATGCTCGATAAAGGTGTTTAATGCTTTTCTAGGATCTTCTCCAACCTAAATCATAACTATTACTCACAGCTGCACAAAAGGGTAACAGACTCTAGATTGTTCCTGGTGACCCTTGTCGTTTCCGGTTACCGTGACCTTGGTGGATTTCAACCATTTGATGTGTTATAATGCATGAAAGTGTTCTATCTACAGTGGTCAGCATAATTGAGTAGACCCCATTTTGCAAAATGAATGTTTTTATCCATTTCTCAGTGAATATGGGTAATATATATTGGTGCATTTGAACAAAACAGATTTATTAAACAGATATATTTATTAAAATAATATTTTAGTCACAGAACATCTTTAGAAATGGAAAGATAATACAATTAAATTCAACAAAATATTGCAGAAAAATTTACAAACCACACCATATTTTTTGTTTCTCTTGATTTTTGCTATTTTTGAAAATGTTATTTAATATTTTTCCCAAACATATACATTTGGGCTGCTAATTTTTTAACCATTAATGTAGGTTATTTTGTTAGATTAGTTCCAGATTTGGCTTCAGTACTGACTAATCTAATGTATATGCACAAATATAATATTGTAAAGCATCCTATAGAAAACATTGAAAAATGAGAGATTTGTAAGGGATGTACTCATATATGCTGAGCACTGTATCTATTTGGTTAGTCAGTCAGTCTGTCGGTCTGGTGCGGTTTATTGTAACAATTATAAATAACAATCCAATAAGTGTATTTTATAATAGGATTGGAAATTATGGAAAATCTGTGCAAGTGTAGTAGCAACATTTAGCAAAACATTAAAGTGACTCACACACAAATTTGCCAGTCAGCATCCCCAGATACAGTCTGCGTGTGTGTGATGACACATCATTATACATAACACATCAAACAGGCAAAATCTGAGGCTTTAAAATACAATTGAAAAATGTAATGTCCATAATTATAAAACATTCATATCATCATGTATATATATATATATATATATATATATATATATATATATATATATATATATATATATATATATATATATATATATATATATATATATATATATATATACACAGTATATACACAGTTGAAGTCTGAATTATTGGCCCCCTTGAATTATTAGCCCCCTATTTATTTTTTTCCCAAATTTCTGTTTAACGGAGAGAAGATTTTTTTTAACACATTTCTAAACATAATAGTTTTAAAAACTCATTTCTAATAACTGATTCCATTTATCTTTGCCATGATGACAGTAAATAATATTTTACTAAATATTTTTCAAGATACTTCTACAGTATACAGCTTAAAGTGACATTTAAAGGCTTAACTAGGTTAATTAGGTTAACTAGGCAGGTTAGGGTAATTAGGCAAGGTATTGTTTAACGATGATTTGTTCTGTAGATTATCGAAAAAATATATAGCTTAAAGGGGCTAATAATTTTGTCCCTAAAATGTTTTTTAAAAAATGTAAAACTTAAAAAAAAAATTATTCTTGCCGAAATAAAACCAATAAGACTTTCTCCAGAAGGAAAAATATTATCAGACATACTGTGAAAATGTCCTGTTAAACATCATTTGGGAAATATTTAAAAAAGAAAAACAAATCAAAGCAGGGCTAATAACTCTTCAACTTCAACAAAACTTCTACTGTAAATATATATAAAATATGTTTTATTTTGTTTGTTAAGCACAACAATTTGAAAAACTATTTCTAAATTCAGTTCTAATTTCCAGCAAATGAATAAATGAACAATAATAATGGAGTGCGGTCAAAGTTAGGAGTTATATCCAAACACAAGTTCTATTCTTATGCCCCATATGGTAATGCATACAGTACGTCTCTAAAACCCGACAGATGAACAAATCTAAGCTTGTTTTTATTAAAACAATTATAAATATGCATATAATAAATAATACTGCTATTATTAATAACATTATATGATTGCAAATTGCCATGGATGAACTGAAAAAAAAAACGACATGAAGAAGGCATGGAGGTAGTGGTTTTTATATTCAATTCAAGAGTTCACACTTAGCTGATGATTGGTTATAAAGCTAGTTTGCCATGCTGTCCCGGGAGAGAGCCCTGAGCTCATAAGATCCTCGAGCTCGGGGCTCCCTTCCATTGCAAGGCGAGAGGGGAGTTTGAGCTCAGGTAGATCTTGAGAACTACACTGTCATAGTGGCTGAAGAGCAGATAGTAATTGCTCTTTTAAAGAGATAAGTACTTGGTAGGAGCATGGCTAAGGTGTTGATTTGTATTAGTCAATAAACTTAAGTTGCATGTTTTTGGACGGTAGGAGGAAACCGGGTAACCCGGGGGAAACCCACGTGAGCACGGAGAGAACGTGTAAACTCCGCACAGAAACGTCGGCTGGCTTGGTAAAGACTAAAACCAGAGACGTTCTTGCTGTGAGGCAACAGTGCTAAGCACTGGCCACTGTGCCACCCATTTAGGAAGGAGGAGGAGGAGGAGTAGGGGTGATTCTTCAAAACAAAAATAGCTGTGATATGTAACCGAGGGTATTTATAGTAGCTTAGGAATCGTCTGATTGGTGCATTGTAAATTGGATAATGCGGGTCAAGCCGCAAGCAATCTTAAGCACGTGATCCTCTTGAAATTAGTTTATAAATAAACTTCACGTAGAAAATAATAATTTTTAACATTTTAATCCTTTTATTTTTTTTCATATGTAAAGATATTTGTGTATTGCTGTACATCCTGTGTGTATTAAGCAATGTGTGAGCGTGTGGACCTGCATAGGCGCATAATTAGCGCACTCTGCTATGAACTTTAGATCAGCTTTTAGTTGGTCAATAGTGCAGTCTATTTCATTTTCTCAAAATAGTAATGTGCCTTAACACACCTCTTTCCTAGACCGGAACACCCATAAGTCCACAAAGTGGTGCAAATGGATTTGTTATTTAAATAACGTGGCACAAATCGTGAAAATTAGGGTTGAGCTGGTCTGAAAATAGCAACAAATCACGTTAAACACGCGCCTTATTGGGCTGGGTGTATGATAGGGCCCAATGTTTTGTAGGTGTAAACTGTATTTCAAACATTATTGGAGTGTACTGAAAAATACTATTTCACTCTTTTTCAATTTAAATCAGTGGCACCTACCATTTTTTGAAAAAGTATTTCTAAATTGAACTAGAGATTTTCAAGTAGAATTTTTGTGCGACTGAGTGTGTATGGATGTTTCCCAGTGATGGGTTGCAGGTGGAAGGGCATCCGCTGTGTAAAACATATGCTTTTTGTTATTTTGTTATTCTGCTGTGGCGACCCCAGATAAATAAAGGGACTAAGCTGAAAAGAAAATGAATGAATGGATGAAAGATCCATTAGTATCAGATGTATGTGTTGTGTGTGCTGAATAGACCCATGTGCTGTTACTCTCTGTAGAGCTGATGAGGTGAAATAAAGGAGCGCTGTATTTCTGACCCTCATAATACGCTCAGCTCATCTGCCCGGGGTCTAACAATACACTCACACAATGAATATGAGGAGTGTGTAAAAGGCATGCTTGACTTCTCCACACACTGCTGTCAGCACTTACCTTGCATGTTCTTGTCTGTTATTCAGCAATGCACATATTTGCCTGCTGCTCTCATAATTGTAACTCAAAGAAGCTGCGGGCTTCTTCTATACAAGAAAGTAGCCTAAGTAATGTTGAATGAATGGGCGCCATTTATTGTGAAGGCTGCTATTTTCTCCTGTAGATCCTCCTGTTTAAGTGCTTTGCAACATGGGAATAAAGGAAGACTGCCACTTGAAGGCTGTCATAAGAACTGTAAGACTTTTGTTTAGCTGTAGTTTGAACTGCATTTATTAGACTATTAAAAATAATGGTTGCTTAAAGGGATAGAAAGATAAATTTCTCAAAGTTTAATCACACTCAAGCGATTCTAAACTTATGTCAATTTCTTTCTTCTGTTCAACACTGATCAGATATTTTGAAGAATGTGGGGTAGGGTGGGGGGCGGGGGGGTGTCATTGACATCTATAGTAAGAAAACGAAGTCAACAGCTGAACATTGTTCAGAATATCTTTCTTTGTGTAGAACAGAAGAAAGAATCTCAAACAAGTTTGGAACAAGTGGGGGATGAGTAAATGTTAGAATTTTCATTTTTGGACATTAACAAAGATTAATAATTACCTTACACATTGAAAGTAATAAAATATATTTCTTTATAAATATTTTTAAAAACATTATACTCAAACGAAAACTTTTAAAAAGTAGCTGTAATGTGTAGTATTTTCTTATTTTAGCTCACTAATTTTCTAAGCAAGTTACCATTCAGAAAAAGGCAATGGCAGACAACATTACTTTTCAGGGTATCTGTGGGGTCTTAAAGTCTTAGGGCTCTATTTTAGTGATCAAGGTGCAAAGTCTAAAGTGCATGGCGGAAAAGCATTAAGCGGGTGTCCGAATCCACTTTTGGCATTTTAAGGATGGAAAAATATGCTCTGCTCCCCGGCGCATAGTCTAACAGGGTTGTGCTTATTCTCTTAATGAGTTATGGTTATGTTTAGATCACAGTCTCATCTCCCATTCCCTGTAAGAATCAGTTGCGTTGCTCCATGGCACTTTTGCTATTTACATGACAGACTTTGCAAGTGGAAAAACTGAATGCTTCACTAGCAAGAAAACAGTTAAACAAACCATCTGCAGCGCAAGGATAAAGAACGAGCCTCCTCCATTCGGCCTCTTACTTTCTCTTTACTTTACTTTTACTCTTTACTTTACTCCTTTACTTTAGTATAAGGAAACGGTGTTGTACTCACTCCATCCATCCATCAGCCTACATATTAATTTGTTGTTTCAAAACTATTTCTTAATTCAGTTCTAATTTCCAGCAAATTAATAAATTAACAATAATAACGAAGTGTGGTCAGAAAACTGAGTTATATACAACTACACATCCAATTCTTATGCCCCATAAGGTAATGCATGCATCTCCAAACTCGAAAGGTGGACAAATCTAAACTCGTTTTTATTAAAACAAATATAAATATGCATATAATAAATAAAACTACTAATAATAACATTATACAAATGCAAATTGTCATGAATAAACTGAAAAAAGCCCCCCGAGATGAGGTAATGGAGGCAGTGGTTTTTATATTTATGTAGAAAATAATAATTTTTGTAACATTTTAATCCTTTAATTTATTTCATATGTGAAGATATTTGTATATTGCTGTACATTCTGTGTGTATTAAGCAATGTGTAAGCGTCTGGACCTGCATAGGCGCATAACTAATGCGCTCTGCCAGACTTTAGATGTGCTTTTAGTTTTTTAATGGTGGTCTATTTCAGTTCCTTAAAATAACAACGCGCCAACAATGCACCTTAACACGCCTCCATTTTAGACAGGCTTACCCATGAGTCCACAAAGTGATGCACATTGATTTGCTATTTAATTATTGATTTATTGATTTATATGATAGTATATGTGATTTGTATGATAGCATCGATGTGTTATTGGCAAAAACTATCCTGAACAAATTATTTATGGGATTTACAAGGTAAGTGGTTGCAAACAAATTATATGGGTTGAATTTAAACAAACAAATTAAATTTAGTAATGTTCAACTTAATTTGCTTTTTTACATTCAGCCCATATAAATTATTTGCAACCATTTACCTTAAAAGGCAGCTATGATGTTAATAATCTGTTGTAAGCCGTTTGGACAGAACTGTGTGTAGGTATAATGTGTCCACAGTCATATTGGAGTGACATAAAGACAAGAAGTCTCTTTTTAAAAAATTTCTGATGTTAAAATGGGATCCAAATCCCTCCCATTTTGAGGCCCACCGCAACATGAGGTAGGAGTGTGGTTTCCCCGCCCACCAAATTGATTGACAGCTGCATATTAACATGTTTCTGTAGTAACGTGTATAATCATATCAATAAGACAGGACATGCGCAAAGCAACTGGGATTAAAAAGATCTGTTCAGCTCTCTGTGATCATCAATCATCATCAAATGTGATCAAGAATGAGTTTTACAAATTTAAAACATTTTTAAAACAGTGCATGTTTGTAATGAATTACAGTGATTTTACTGTCTTTATCACCACAGACGCATGTCAGTACAATTATAAAAGAAGACGCCTCAATCCAAGTTTGTGGACGAAAAAAATCTGGTAAATTCTGTACATAACATAACGAATATCCATACAGCAGTGGATATTAAAGTGCATCATGTCACATTTGCCATGCAAAAACAGTGCAAAGTTAAACGTCTGCTGTGTGTGTGTCCGCTGAGTCTGTGTGTATGTGCGTGTGTGTGTGAACTTTGTAACGTCATTGTGTGTGACTCATCGTTGCAGAAAGGCTTGAATTAACTCCACAACAAATACATCAAGCAATCATTGGGAAAGTTCTTACTGTAGTATTTCTCACAAACGTTATGTGAGATCTGCTTCCTTCATGTCTGTCACTATGCTGTTTATCTGACGCAGCCAGAGATTGAGGCACACTCTGACAGGCATGTGGCAATAGTGGACGGGGAGAACTACTATTAAAGGCACAACAAAACAGCTACATGGTGTTCAGAGCAGGAAATCCAACATTTTGTATTGTATAATAAATAATCTGATGGGTGTTTTGAGGTGAAACTTTACAGACACAATCTGGAGACACCAAAAGATTTATCTTAAATCTTGAAAGAGGGGTAAAATAGGTGTAAATCCAATGAATAATTTTATATTAAAACCATCATAGCATCACACCAGACTTTAAACCAAGAAGTTGAGAGAATAAAGCTTGTCTCCCTTTTTCCGAACACCACCACACGCCACTGCACTTGGAGGACATGTTTGTCTGAATAGGACAGCCTAATGCTTGACACTCAGCTGGACGAGAACTAGAACTGACAGTCCTGTCAGCATGAAGACCGGCGGAGTGTATATGTGTATGTGTGCGCGTTTGATGACTTGGGCTCAAACCTGACATCTGACAGGGTGAAGGCCTCAGTAGCACTGTGTGTATTTCTCCGTCTCCACCTCTCTTTCAGTGTTCGTGTGAATATGTGTGTGTGTGTTCCAGAGACTCTGGCACGGATCTGTCAGCTCGTGTCTCACCAACTTTGCTCCCAACTTGCCTGACGCTGAGTGTGACACCACCTGTGGTGTTTTGTCATCTCTGCTCGCTCAAGGGAGACGCTGAGCTTGTAGGACAGGTACCGTCACACCGTCCACAAGCTGCGGCATAACACCCATGACACGAGGTCCAGTCGCGCCTTGGCCGCAAACCATCCGTGAGAGTGCGTGGGCGCCAGGTTAAGATCGAACATTAAGAATAAGAGCACAGAGACTTGAAGTGTTAGTTGGAGCTCTCTTCTAATGGAGAGTTCAAACGGTCGACACTTGGCGGTTGTGTTCCGGCAACACCAGCACAAAACAGTTGAGTTGTCAGCAAACCTGCACTGTGGGTTCAGATTACACAAAACACTTGTAGAAACATATTGCCTCAAAACATTTACTCACTCACTCACTATTCTTCAGCTCAGTCCCTGATTAACAAGGGGTCGCTACGGCTGAATGAACTACAAATTACTCTGTTTTACACAGTGGATGCCCTCCCAGCACAGGGAAACATCCATACACTCTCTCATTACACACACATACACTATGGCCAATTTTGTTTCCCCAATTCATCTATACTGCTTGTCTTTGGAGTATGGGGGGAAACCAGAGCACCCGGAAGAAACCCACACGAACATGGGGAGAGCATGCAAACTCCACATAGAAATGATTCCTGGCCCAGTTGGGACTCAAACCGGTGACCTTTTTGCTGTGAGGCAACAGTGCTAACAACTCAAAACATTTAGTAGAACTTTATTTTGCACTACAACAAAATTGTAATTGAGTTCTTTATGGCCTTTTAGCTAATAATATCAAACAATTTCAATATGTTTAAAACTATGCAGCTCTGCAGAAAAAAAGATCACATTAGCCCAAATTCTTTGTTGTCTTATTGTAACATATGAGCAAGGAAACCAGATTCTTAATGTCATTGCATACTGAATCCAAAATTTTAGAGTTTTTCACACATTTAAAAAATAAACTACCTAATGAGGTGTCAACTGCATTTACACACTGCCTCCATAAGTTTTGTCTATATATATACAGTATATATATATATATATATATATATATATATATATATATATATATATATATATATATATATATATATATATATATATATATATATATATATATATATATATATATAAAACAAATAAGACTTTCTCCAGAAGAAAAAATATTATCAGACATACTGTGAAAATTTCCTTGTTCTGTTAAGCATCATTTGGGAAATATCTAAAAAATTAAAAAAAATTCAAAGGGGGTTCAATAATTCTGATTGCAACTGTATATTTGAGGGCGTGCAAGAAGTTTTGTGCATGAACAGGAAATTGGCGCCAAGCAGAGATTCCCATGCACGTATTACATAAATGCAATCTCGGCTTGTAATACTGCGCTCAGGACATTTGTCATTGAAATAACTCCACAGATAGTTGGTAGATCTGTGTAAAAGGCCCAACAGAGTCTGCCGCCACAGCTGGAAAAAATCCTGGAGGAAACACTGAATATATACAATTATTTACATACAATTTATATACAAATACACTCCACACCATCTCAATCATTCATTCATTTTCTTTTCGGCTTAGTCCCTTTATTAATCCGGGGATGCCACAGCGGAATGAACCACCAACTTATCCAGCACGTTTTTTCAGCCGCAACCCATGTCTGGGAAACATCCATACACACTCATTCACACTCATACACTACGGACAATTTAGCCTACCCAATTCACCTGTACCGCATGTCTTTGGACTGTGGGGGAAACCGGAGCACTCGGAGGAAACCCACGCGAACGCAGGGAGAACATGCAAACCCCACACAGAAACGCCAACGGACCCAGCCGAGGCTCGTACCAGTGACCTTCTTGCTGTGAGGCGACAGCACTACCTACTTCGCCCCACACTGATATATATACACACAGTTGAAGTCAAAATTTTTAGCCCCCTTTGAATTTTTTTCTTTTTTAAATATTTCCCAAATGATGTTTAACAGAGCAAGGACATTTTCACAGTATGTCTGATAATATTTTTTCTTAAGAAGAAAGTTTTATTTGTTTTATTTCAGCTAGAATAAAAACAGTTAATTTTTTAAAAAACATTTTAAGGACAAAATTATTAGCCCCTTTAAACAATTTTTTTCCGATAGTCTACAGAACAAACCATCATTATACAATAACTTGCCTAATTACCCTAACCTGCCTTGTTAATCTAATAAACCTAGTTAAGCCTTTAAATGTCACTTTAAGCTGTATAGAAGTGTCTTGAAAAATATCTAGTAAAATATTATTTACTGTCATCATGGCAAAGATAAAAGAATTCAGTTATTAGAAATTAGTTATTAAAAAGGTTATGTTTAGAAATGTGTTGAAAAAATCTGCTTTTTTCCCAGAAATTGGGGAGGCTTTTTAAATTGAGAATGTAGTTGTTTAGATTGCAACAGTGCAGTTTATTTATAAGGATAGTGCCTATTTTAAATATTTATAATTGAGCACCTGTCATTGAGCAGAGTAAAGATGGTTGACGTTGTTTATCCACAAGATGGTGACAGAGACTGCATAATAACCCCTTAGATGAGAAAAGATGTACGTATTTTCAAACTACAGCTGATCAAAACATTATAACATTAGTGAGTGACATTCAAGTTGATCTTTCTCTTTTATATGTTGTTGTGCTGCATTTCTACCATAGTAATTGTAGTGTATTGAGTGTAAGATGGGACTCGCATATCAGCAATGTGTGTATTTTGTGTTGGTCACTCCTTGTATAACCCTGAGTTACTTTTTGGTTGGCCATCTGTTTGTTTATAAAGAGTGTCCTGTTTTCAATACTGCAGACCATTTCAGTAAAAAGAAAGAAAGAAGAAATGCCCGCATGTGTTTAGCGTTTTTCCTTATCGCAAACACAACAGTAATCTGGCAGTGTTTGCTTTGCTTTGGCTTTTTTGGGATGAATTATTGTGATACCCTGATTGCAACAGAGATATACTGGGAAATGTGTCTAGACTGATGGTATTTCATGCCGTTCAGCCTTATAATCTTAAAATGTGAGCAAAATCACCTGTTTTGTCATCACTTCAGATATTATGCTAGAGATTCATTCAAATACTAGCTCTAAAGTGACGTGTGTGAAGTAGCAACGATTTCTGCTGTTCTGACGTCAGCTGCAGATGTGAATGAATGGCGGAAGAAAGTAGTTCCTCATACAAAAGGATTTTTAGCCTCTCTGTGTTTGATTTTCATTATTATTTACACGATTATGATGTTGAACTGTTGTATAAACACAATAACACATTCGTAGCAGTGCGATATGGCTGTATATTGTCACTGCTCTCACCAGTGCCGATATACAGCCGTATATATATATATATATATATATATATATATATATATATATATATATATATATATACATATATACTGAATGCTGCCACTTGCAACGCAGACAAGCAATGTGCATAATATTAAGACAGAATGTAGTGGATAGTTGAGAACTGCTGTATGATGGTTTCAGTACCTGACGTGCACCTTTCCCATGCCGCTGTTCGCCGAGTGTATGTGTGTCTATAAATGACAATGCATACAGTCTCTGTTAAGGATTAGTATCAACTTTTTATATTGCAGTATGAGTTTTGAGAGTTACAAAATAACTCGTAGTACAAAAACAATTTAATTTCCTCTATATATAGTTTTTAAAGAATGCTTTTCTAGTTTAAAGGCAAGTACGGTAACAGAATTGACACATAATAAAAGTTTTTAACTTTTAAACAACTTAATGACAAAAAATAAGGAAAAATACTATTTCTAACTTTAATAATTTAAAGAAATAATAAAAATAAGACAAACAATTACGTATGATTATAAGATATACAGTATAAAAATCTTTTGTTTTTTTTCTATGAAATATTATATTGCTATGACCTGTAACATACTGTGATCCATGACAAAGAGTGACAAATTATCAAAATAATAAATATTACCATTTGAAAGAAAGATTTGCGTTTTCAATTGTAGAATCACTCATTTGTTGCAAACAAGTAAGTTTCATCAGGGAGGCAGGATAAGTCAAAAAGAAGAGAAAAAGAGAGACGTCTGTTCATGCGTCATGAAGAAATCTGTTCACTTCAGCAGTCTCTGCTGTCCTTAATTCAAGCAGGCAAGCAATGCCAAGAGACAAAGAGAGAAGATAAAGGCATGACTGAGCAGAGATGATACGAATTGTTCTGCTCTTTTTTTGGTTGAAGTTGGAAGTGCTTGATGGCATCTATGAACTGTCTTTTTATACAGTACAGTGGCTCTCAAACTTTTGGAATCAAAGGCTCCCTGCTGTCCAACACAATTTGCTTGATTTGTGTTATTTTCTGCAATTATGACCAAACTGCTCATTTTCAAACAGAAATCGGATTTATTGATGCATTATACTGTCCGTGATGCTTTTATGATTCCAAGGATTTCATGTTCTTCTGGAAAAGATAGAAGATCTAATATATTAAAATAAATAAAATACATATAAAATACAGAGTGGCACAGTGGTGCAGTGTGTAGCACTGTTACCTCACAGCAAGAAAATTGCTGGTTCGAGCTTCAACTGGGCCAGTTGGCACTTCTGTGTGGAGTTTGCATGTTCTCCCTGTGTTTGCAAGGGTTTCCTCCGGGTGCTCCGGTGTCCAAGTCCAAAGACATGTGATACAAGTGAATTGGGTAAGCGAAATTATCCGTAGTGTATGTGTGTGAATGATGTTTCCCAGTGATGGGTTGCGGCTTGAAGGGCATCCGCTGCGTAAAAACGTGCTGGATAAGTTGGCGGTTCATTCCACTGTGGCGACCCCAGATTAAAAAAGGGACTAAGCCGAAAAGAAAATGAATGAATGAATAATATAATGTTGGCAGCACAGGGGCGCAGTGGGTAGCACAATCGCCTCACTGCAAGAAGGTCGCTGGTTCAAGCCCCAGCTGGGTCAGTTTGCATTTCTGTGTGGAGTTTGCATGTTCTCCCCATGTTGGTGTGGATGTCCTCCGGGTGCTCCGGTTTCCCCCACAAGTCCAAAAACATGCGTTATAGGTGAACTGGGTAAGCTAAATTGTCCATAGAGTATGTGTGTGAATGAGTGTGTATGGATGTTTCCCAGTGTTGGGTTGCAGCTGGAAGGGCATCTGCTGCATAAAAACATATGCTGGAAAAGTTGGTGACCCCAAATTAATAAAGGGACTAAACCGAAAAGAAAATGAATGAATAATATAATATAATATAATATAATATAATATAATATAATATAATATAATATAATATAATATAATATAATATAATATAATATTGAGTTACATAAAAATATGTATCAATTATACATGGATTTAGCAGTTTTAGAGGAAAATATATTAATATCAGACATAATTTGTTTATTTAAGTACATTACCATGCTGCAAAATGTAAAGGCCTCCTATTTGTCCCCAGGCCCCTGATAAAGCAGAGTGAGATGAACCTTTTGGCTTTCACACTTTGTATGTGTAGATTTGTGGTTAATAAAAAATTAGCTTGGACACTATTAATTAAGTGTCATTATGATACTAATGTAGTTTTGATTGGCACTTAAATACATTTTTGTTTTTTATATTTTCTGTTCTCATTTCAAATTTAGATTTATTTTATTATTATTTTTATTAACTATTATATTGTGGTATACTTATAGTATTAACAACATTTACCTTGCATACACATTCACTAAAAACAAACAAACTTAATTCTCCGTCATCCGTCTTTCCGATGAGATGTTAAACCGAGTTCCTGTCTCTCTGTGGTCATTAAAACCCCCATGGCACTTCTCGTAAAGAGTAGGGGTTTAACTCCGGTGTACTGGCCAAATTCCATCCATTGGCCCTTACCCATCATGTCCTCCCAATCATCCCCATTCACCGAATTCACCGAATCCAATAGCTGGTGTGTGGGGAGACCCCAATACCCCCCTCCCTCTTTTTTTTATGATTATAAAGCCCTTTGGTTGTATGGCCATACATGGTAAATGCGCTATATAAATACACATTACATTACATTAATTAGGGTTAGGGTAATTAACACACATATGCAAACTTGCCGATGCTATATGTCAAGCTCTGTTTTTTTATGTTTAGTGCCTTACATTTTTACACACCGTTTACATTTAAGAAAAATGTATAAAGTCAATTAAAATTAAATTGCACTGTAAAAAAATGCAGGGTTCCACATAATTTGTTAATAAATTAGTTAACTTGATCAATTTTAAAGTGGAATGAACATAAAACAATTAAGTTGACCTCCCAAAAACTTAAGAATTGTGTTGCTTCAACTCATATTAAACAAGTAGTTTGAACAAGAAGCAAAAGTAATCTTTTGAGTGTAAAAAAACTAAGTGGTTAAAATGTGATTACTTGCTTATGCCCAGTGATGTAACACAAACTCTTGTCTATGTTGGACTTCTAGCAGGTCAGGAGACTCATTAGCTATGGTTTCCATCCAGTGTTTTAAATTGACTACGCACAAAATTAAAATGTTGCATAGAACATTTGCGAATTAAAGCCTGCAATTTCAATCCAATGTGGAAATACATTTCAATCCAATGTGTTCAGGAGAATAAAAGCTATCACTTCCTAGGAAAGCAGTGCATTTGGAAGTGGATGCCAGATGCTTGTAAAGAAGAAGAGTTATTGAAACTACATTTGAGGTGGTGAGCGGTGAGATGAGATTATGTTATGCAGTTTAAATCATCTGTTGAGGCAAACATTTACTTTTTGGATGCACATGGAAGAATTTATTCAGTGAATGTGTTTTCATCATTGTTTATGTGCATATCCAAACTGCTTTGACTGTGGAAAGGTCAGTAATGGCTGTATTTGAAAGCTGTGCTGCCCTGTGCAGTTTTCTGTGTCACCTTTGCTGCCAAAATGGGATGTTCTGGCCAATTGGTGATTTTACTGCTACTTATGCAGTTAGTGATGTCAGTGTGAGAATCTGAAGCTTATCATTTTTTAATCATGTTTGCTGTAGTGGTCAATGGTAAAGGTAATATTCAGTTTTTTATGCACTTATGCTTTCTTTCTTAAACACTTTTTTTGTCCTCTCATTGGCTTTCTTTTAATTCATTTTTCTTTGACTTAGTCCCTTATTTATTAGGTGTCGCCACAGTGGAATGAACCACCAACTTATCGAGCATATGTTTTACACAGCAGATGCCCTTCCAACCACAACCCAGTATTAGGAAACACCCATACACTGTCGCATTCACACACATACCCTAAGGCCAATTTAGCTTATTCAATTCACATACAGCGCAGGTCTTTGGACTGTGGGGGAAACTGGAGCACCTGGTGGAAACCCACATGAACATGGGGAGAACATGCAAACTCCACACAGAAATGCCAACTGGCCCAGCCAGGGCTTGAACCAGCGACTTTCTTGCTGTGAGGCGACAGTGCTTACCACTGAGCCACCTTGCCGCTCTGGCTTTCTATACATTTCAGGCAAATCAAACAGCTCTTGAAGTACAGTACATTCATTCATTCATTTTCTTTTTGGCTTAGTCCCTTTATTAATCCGGGGTCGCCACAGCGGAATGAACCACTAACTTATCCAGCATATGTTTTATGCAGCGGATGCCCTTCCAGCTGCAACCCATCTCTGGGAAACATCCATACACACTCATTCACACTCATACACTACGGACAATTTAGCCTACCCAATTCACCTGTACCGCATGTTTTTGGACTGTGGGGGAAACCAGAGCACCTGGAGGAAACTCACGCGAACGCGGGGAGAACATGCAAACTCCACACAGAAACGACAACCGACACAGCGGAGGCTCCAACCAGCAACCTTCTTTCTGTGAGGCGACAGCACTACCTACTGCGCCACCGTGTTGCCAAATACAGTACATACACAGATAATTGTACAATTTTGGTCTTCCTTAAAAAAATTACAATTTAATTACATTAGATAAGATAACCATACAATAATTGACAATATATAAATATATATTTTTTCGAATGACCTTTCTTTCACAATTCACTCATAATTGAAAGTTTCTTTAAGGTGACCCAAACAATGGAAGATTTTAAGCCTCAATTTGTCACAACATTTGCAAAGTAATGTTTTTTTCATGCTCACCAATAAAGTCACAAAAAATGTCTAATTCTTTAAAAAATCTACATCCTTTGGAAATATTTATTTTATTTATTCATTCATTCATTTATTCATTAATTCGTTCATTCATTCATTTTCTTTTTGGCTTAGTCTCTTTATTAATCCGGGGTCGCCATAGTGGAATGAACTGCCAACTTATCCAGCACGTTTTTACGCAGCGGATGCCCTTCCAGCCGCAACCCATCTCTGGGAAACATCCACACACACTCATTCACACTCATACACTATGGACAATTTAGGACTGTGGAGGAAGCTGGAGCACCCGGAGGAAACCCACGCAAACACAGGGAGAACATGCAAACTCCACACAGAAACGCCAACTGACCCAGCTGAGGCTCGAACCAGCGACCTTCTTGCTGTGAGGCGACAGCACTACCTACTGCGCCACTGCATCGCCTTCTATTTTATTTATTATTTAAATTTTTTAATTAATTTTTTGAATGATTTAGGTGGTGCGTGACACAATGGCGCAGTAGGTAGTGCTGTCGCCTCACAGCAGGTTGCTGGTTTGAGCCTCGGCTGGGTCATTTGGCACTTCTGTGTGGAGTTTGTATGTTCTCCCTGCGTTCGCGTGGGTTTCCTCCGGGTGCTCCGGTTTCCCCCACAGTCCAAAGACATGCGGTACAGGTGAATTGGGTAGGCTAAATTGTCTGTAGTGTATGAGTGTGAATGAGTGTGTATGGATGTTTCCCAGAGATGGGTTGCAGCTGGAAGGGCATCCGCTGCGTAAATCGCGTGCTGAATAAGTTGGTGGTGCATTCCGCTGTGGCGACCCCGGATTAATAAAGGGACTAAGCCGAAAAGAAAATGAATGAATGATTGAGACGGTGTGGAGTGTATTTGTATATATAAAAAATAAACTAGCGTAAGTAAATAAATAAGGTCAAAGAATGAAATAAACAGTAACAATATTTAACAGTCTTACAGTATTTAGATGCAGAACTGAATGTTCAAATGGAAAATAATGCATTGCATAATCTTAACATTTTATTTAAATTCAGTCCTGAAAGCTTTAAACTTTAGCATTTACTGCATCTGAATTTTTTTTGAAATGTTGAGAAATCAATAACCTTAAAAACACAACATTTTTACTACATTATTTGATTTGATTTGATTCATTCATTTCGAACAGACAAATCATACATAAAGTTTTTTAACAAAAAATACATTTCAACATGGTTGAAATGGAGCGGGATGAAGCACAAGCTTATTATTTTCCCATGCCATTACCACACTCATCATTCGTCTATTACTTCAACTTATTTCTTCTTTTACCTATCTCCTCTTTTTACATGAGACATATTTTATCCTTTTATGGTAAAGATTAATCTATAATTTTTTTTTAATTAAAACATTTTCAATTAATCCACAAATCACATGCATTCCAAAATGTGTTGCCTGCACAGATTTTACATCCTGCAAATGTGCAAGTCATCATGTTGATGCTACTGTTATTGTTTTTGTCACTGTTGGTATTCAACGAGGATGAAATGAAGCTGAATCTCTAGCTGCAGTGGAAGCTCTTTATTAAACAACATATTAAACGCACAGGAATAACCAGAAGATGATGCACAAGCTAACAATAAAGAGACGAACAGAAAGAAACACAAGTGAGCTTAAATACACACAATAATCACTGAAATGAATGTGTGAATGATATAAAGAATACCATATAAACTAACAATGAACTAATGCTGCAGCCAGAATCATATTTTATATTAAATATTTTGAATAAATAATTAATTCTATTAAAAAAATAGTTCTATTTAATATCAATGTGTGGAGCATGAATGTAATCTGTATTTACCAAATATTGTGATGCATTTATTGACCCACTTGTTGACCCTATTTTTATGAATCATAGGGAATAGGGCTGCAGTATATCACTGTATTTTCTTTAAACAATATGGGTTGTAGCAGTACTGTTTAAATCAATACACAATAGTTTGATTCAGGTGTAAAATAGCAAAGGACACAGGCTGAGTTTCCGCATGTAAAGTGCATAATCCAATTTGTGACATGAGTCATATATTATATTTAGGACTTTGAAATGACTTGTACTATCTAGTTAACACTGAAGAGGTTTGCCCTGGTGAATGTTCTAATAGATAAATGTGCTGCTGACAAATGTGTTTCAGATTTTAGCACTTGACTTTCAGTTCTCAGGTTGATTCTTCATTTGTAAATGTCAGTTTTGCTGTCAGGGTTTGATGTCCTTTCGGTAATTTTCCACTATAATGTACTTAAACGTCTAAGCAATAACACAGAAGCAATAAATCTGACTAAAATATATATTTTGTGAGTATGTCTGTTGTCAGACAATGAACTGTACATGTGCTATATTTTGAATTTGAAATGTATTTATATTATATATATATAAATGAAAAGGTAAACCAAAATATTTTTATTATTATATATATATATATATATATATATATATATATATATATATATATATATATATATATATATATATATATATATATATATATATATATATATATATATATATATATATATATATATTAGGGATGTCCATATCCGATCACATGATCGCAAATGGGGCCTGATCACGTGGTTTCAGACTTGATTGGAAATGGATGTTACCTCCCGATCAGGACTCAAATATATATTTTCTCATTATTTTTTAACAAATGTATAGTTATGCGTAGGCACAGAGTTAGACCTCTTTCTTGACACAGAAACAGAATCGCGTGTGGCATGACATCACTTTGTTGCAGAGATGCTATTGGTTAAATGCCAAAAAAAGTAGAACAATGAAGCATCTTAAAGTAGAAAGCGCGAGTATGTCTGCGGTCTGGAGGTATTATAAAGTTGATGATGACAACATTGCCATAGCAAACTGTAAGATATGTAAACTTGGGATTGCCTGCCGGGTATTTTAAGTTGAGGTGCTATTTGTTTTTATATATATTTTCTTTTTACTTTTACTGTTGCACTGAAGTCGAAAAGTTAATAATTTATGTTATTTATTACTTGATTGTTCAAGCTACCTCACAGAAGTGCTCTGTTTGTTAACAGAGTTGTTGAATGTTAAAATAAGGGGAATTAAATAAAAAATAAGGAACAACCTGGATTTGTTTCTATACTTTTATACTCAGTAGATACTCAAAATCAAATGACTCGGACTCGAGGGCAAAAAAAAAAAAAAAAACGGATCAGGACATCCCCAATATACAGTTGAAGTCAGAATTATTAGCCCCCCTTTGATTTTTTAATTTTTTTTATATATTTCCCAAATGATGTTTAACAAAGCAAGGAAATTTTCACAGTATGTCTGATAATATTTTTTCTTCAGGAGAAAGTCTTATTTGTTTTATTTCAGCTAGAATAAAAGCAGTTTTTAATTTTTAAAAAACATTTTAAGGTCAAAATTATTAGCCCCTTTAAGCTATAATTTTTTTTTTCGATAGTCTACAGAACAAACCATCATTATACAATAACTTGCCTAATTACCCTAACCTGACTAGTTAACCAAATTTCCTTGGCCTTTAAATATCACTTTAAGCTGTATTGAAGTGTCTTAAAAAATATCTAGTAAAATATTATTTACTGTCATCATGGCAAAGATAAAAAAATGAGTTATTAGAAATGAGTTATTAAAACTATTATGTTTAGAAATGTTGAAGAAAATCTTCTGTCAGACAGAAATTGGAAAAAAAAATTGGGATCTAACAATTCAGGGGGGCTAATAATTTTGACATCAACTGTATATATATCGTAAATGCAGCCTAGGACAAGAGCAAAATCATAAACGCATTATAAACACATTATGTAATGTTTCTGTGCTGAATGTGTAATAATGATGTGCGCTTTTATCATCATTTCTAGATTTATTATTAACATTTAAATGTGCGATGTGCCATAATAATGGCTATTGAGCACAAATGTATTATCATGAATTTTTTTTATTAAGAATAACCCCTTGAGATGTACCATCTCATTTTCGAGGCGGTCCCACAATGCATTACAATCACATAATAACAATAGAAAACAAAAACAAAACACAAATCAGCATACCATTTTAGAACAACAGCAAAACACAAACATTAACATAAAAAAGCTTACTAGGTGCAGTATGTGTTATTTATACAGTATATTTATTGAGCGCCACACACATGCGCACCTTTACGGTGACTGAATAAACGTATCGATAAATGAACCATGGAGTGAAGACATCTATGAAAACATCTTTTGACATTTATAAGACATCACTCACCTCCCCTTCACCTCTCTGCTTATGAGATGCAGTGATGTGTGCGGCTAAATTGCTTGTGTCATGTGCAGCATGTTGCATTTAAATCCATCCTTCACACGCCAATGTCACATACCGTATAGTTACCCATGCTGAGGTACTCCTGATTTTCAAAAGCTTCTGGCATCTGCGGTTTCATGTGTGTAAAACGCTAATGTGTTAATGTGTCTCTCTGTGCCCTTGTCCCTGGGTTTAATTCAACACTAGCGACGTGGCATCATGGTTGGAGGGGTTGGTGGTTTTGAATTTCAACACTGTTTACTGAAGGGAGTTAATCAGCCGGATTACTGTGCTCACGGTCCTCCTTGTAACACCTTGCTGTCTCCTAGTACAGCACTAAAACCTGGTGACTGAAAACTATTTGAACTTGCTGCTTTGTGTTTGTGCCCTTGAGGGAATCCACGATGGTGAAAGAGAGCGATTTACATTCAGATTAAGTAAATAAAATCCATCATCCGTTATAAATGTATTTGTGCTTTTCCTCTCTATATGAACTTCTGAAGTGGGGGTGCTGTTGTTAATATTCATAAAGAGCGGCTTTGTTTTCAGACAGATTTAGAATTGTTTGGAGCTGTATACTGAGCGTGAGGGAGAGAGAGAAGCTTGTCATTACCGTCTGATTGCTTTTCTCGTTCATAAACATGATATCAGGCCATATCGGATAACTTGATGCAGGCTTTCTGCAATGGTAGAATTCATAGGTGAAAGGGCTTCCGCTGGCACAGTAATCAGCTTGGAGATTGGGAAAAAAAGCCCTCGTGAGGCTATTTTTGTCACAAGTATCCCTGTCCTATTTTTGTCTCAGAGAGGCACATTAAGGGATCACAGCCAACTATGTGGGTGCTGAAGAGAAAGGGTAATTGGTTGATAATTAGCTGAAAACCTAGAGGTTTTTATTTCATTGACCGTAATTGGAGTCATTATGAATGTTACATTCAAAGCCATCCACTGTTTTGCCATGAGAATTGTTGCCATTCATTTTGAGGGCTTTTTTATTGTAGTCGTTAATTTTCATCAATGGAGTGTTTAGAAACCACATTCATTCAGTTGTGAGCACACACACACACACACACACACACACACACACACACACACACACACACACGCACAGCGACAGGCCCGCTCGAGGTGCGGTTTGGTGGCTTGTCATGCGGAGAATTTTTGCAAGTTATTTGAAGCTTGTAGTGGCTCCACAAAACAGATGGTGATTCATGCTATAAATAAACCTCCAAGTGAATAGTGAATTATGTAATGATTCTGACTGTGCTTTTACTTAAGGATTCCAATTCATTACTGATTCTGCAGTTGTGGTACAAAGAAGAAACGGCTTATTATTTTTATATTAACTACCTTGTTACAGAACAGTTATGTAATAATTGCGGGTAAGAAAGCGTTTTCTTTCTTTAATTGATTTAAGATATAAATTATTTTGATCAGTTATGATTTTATAATGTTAAAGCAGATTTCTATTGGATTCAAAGATGATTTATTGGATTCACACAATTTTTTTAAGGCAAGTGTTTATAAACAAGTTATTTGGGTTGAATTGGAACAAATTCATGCCGAGTTCAGACTGCATGATATTAGCCCTGATTTTCACTCGCTGATGAGTTTTGAGAATTCGCTGTCAAATGCCTGAAATCACAGGCAAATCATTGCTCATTCACGTGAGTAACAGTCACACAGTGTGAACTATCAAAGATGCGATCTGAGTGAATCGCAGATGAGTCGCTGACACCCATCAGATATTTGGCGTGCTAAATATCTGGAGCTGTCGCTAGAGCTGCATGAATAATCGAAAAAAGTTTGCGATCTCGATTCGACCCTACACACGGTCTTAATTCAGCTTTTCTACGATTCAACCGATTATATTTTCAAGGTCAGGAGAGAAGCAAAGGCGGTTGCACAAGTCTTCACATTATATATACTGTATACATATATTTTGCTCAGCAACATGGACACCTCCAAATTGTGTTAAAAGTGTCACACACTGTATTTAAAGGTATAATTCACCCAAAAATGTAATTTCTGTCCTAATGTAATGACGTATTAGCAGTTTTTCTTCAAACTGACAGCAGCCATGACATGAAAGTGAAATCAAGAGCATGCACATCATTTAAATGATTATATCGCATTTTAGAGTTATGATTACGACAAGCATTTGATATGTTTATTCTTTCGTAGCAAACACAAAGCGCATGAAAATAAATGTTTACTGGGTCAGTATAACTATTCTATCCTATATAATGTTGAATATAATGCAGGAGGGAATCTGATAATGACAAATGTTTCATTTTACCAGTAAAAACAATAATGTTGTCAATAACAAATGGCAAGAATATGTCTCAAACATAATAATTCAAATTTAGTATTATGAATAGTTGAATTCTGATGTCATCACTTTACTGTGAATTAACAACCAGGACATATTTAATGTCTGTTCAAGTCCACAGTTCCAAGTCTATACAAAATGTACACATAGTACTAATATTATAATATAATATTATAATAGGCCTATTATTATTGTTGTTATACCATATGTTTGAGAAAGAATAATAGCCTACTCATATTAACCTTTATTTTACATCTATAGAATCGTGAGAAAATCGTGATCTTGTTTTTAAGCAAAAAATCTTTGATTCTCGTTTTAGCCAGAATCCTGCAGCCTTAGCTGTCGGAGATTCAAAATCATATCGTGTAAAATGTGTTCGGATTGAAAATAACATTGACGATTACCTACAGCCAATGAGAGAGCAGCATCTTCTAGTATGGGTAGCCCATCTGCAGGCCAGCGGGAGGGCTACTTTTCAGTCTATTTGGACCCAAGAAAAACTATTGTAAATTTGGCAGGAGCACTTGTGTCTGTTTGACGTGTCATCTAAGTCAGGGGTTCCCAAACTTTTCAGCCCGCGACCCCCAAAATAACAATGCCAGTGACTCGCGACCCCCAATATCATCTGAGGTTGTTATAAATACAGAAGCCTTGCATGCAATGGCGCACACACACCAATAGACCCAAGTCTATTCTTCGTTAAATTTTTTTTTAATGTATGTCAATGCTGTAAATGTGCCTGAAAGTTTAACCTGATGTTAAAAATTGCTATTGCTGTGCCTTTAATATAATGTAATTAGCCCAGGGGTCGCAATCCAATAGAACTAGTAACTATAAGCTACTATAGTAACTATATAGTATATAGTAACTATAAACGACTATTTTTTTCTCTTCAGTAGGTTATGGATAAAATATGATAATTCTTATGGTTTGATAAAATAAATAGATTTTTGGAAATCACCAGGCGACCCCCCCCCCCCCCCCCCCCCCCCACCCCCCCCCCCCCCCCCCCCCCCCCTTTCATTGTGTTGCGACCTCTCGGCCGGTCCCGACCCCCACTTTGAGAACCACCGATCTAACCAATACCACAACCGGGTCGAAAAAAAAGTTGAGGAGATATTGCTAATTCCCTATAAAAGCCAGGTGACCAAATAAAAGTACATTTTCTACCCCACTAACATTTCTTTCTCATTATGTAGTTAATAACAAAAGATAGGCTATAGCCTACTACGTGACATCGCATTATTTTCATGGTACTTCTTGCGTGTGTTTGGTTGTGAGACGTAGTTTGCGGACCGAGACAAAGTTGTCGGCGATTCTTCCTGTTGTAAAGTCATGCAGTGAAACTCTCTGTCGCCGATCCGTTTTGCAGTGTAAACACAGCTGTGACGGAATGCTTGCCCAGATAGTCATGCAGTGGGAAAACATCTGTGACATGACTGCTTTGAATATTATGCAGTCTGAACTCGGCATAAGTTGAACATTTCTAAATTTAATTTGTTTGTTTAAACTCAGCCCGTATAATTTGTTTGCAATAATTTTACAGAAATCATTCTTTTTCGGTGTAGGAATGTATTACATTTCAAATGTAACCAAACAGAAAACTGTTATAAAAATGTGAATAATTTTTCACACTTTTAAAGCAAACACCACATTCATGATTTGCTGATTAACCAAAGTGTTTGTTAGGTTTGTTGGGCAAATTTAATCAAAACTGTTATTGGCCCTCCAGCAACAGAATCGGAGACCCTTTCTCTTATACGTACTGCATCACTAAACAAATGCTAATTTTCCAGAACCATTAGCTATGTTTCCATCCAAAGACGTGAATTAAATTTATGCTCATAACTGGAATATGGCATAAAAGATGTGCAAATAAAGCAGAGTTTCCATCCAAGTAGTTGAAGAGAACAAAATCGTCACATCCTGATTAACTGGCGCCAAATATCAAGAGTAAAAATGGAATTTTCTGCGGTAGGAGAAGCTGCGTGAATTTGCTGAATTAGCTGGATATTTCACTTCACTTAGAGCTGTGTTACACACTGCATGGAATGATGGCATTTCCATCAACTGTTTTTTATGCGCATATCCAAAATGTGCATGCAAATAGGTGGATGGAAATGTAGCTATTGATCTCGTGAAATAATTTGACTGTTGCATTAAATGCAGTCATGCTGACATTCCTAAAATGTGTCATTGAACCATACAGGGTTTTGCTCAATCAAAACTTTTTTCCATTTCCACAGCTCAGAAAGCGATCTAGAACATTGTTTATATGTAAAGTAGAGTGATCCGATCATGATAATGTATTTCTACACTAAAACAGGATTTGGAACGTTAATTGTGAAGTAGTGAAGTGTAAATGTGATGTATGCCTACAATTATAGTGCTGTCGTCCTCAGCTGATGCATTTGTAAAATGGCATGCCTTGACATATTGAAATGTAGTCATATTTGTAAGGAATTAACATAAATTATCATATATTATCCTGAAGGTTATGCATAATGACCTGCAGGAAGGATCCTGCCACATGTTTTGACCTTGTCGATACAATGAACTTCTGGACTATTGCTCATTTTGGGCATTAACCCCAGGCTTTTTGCCCTAATTGAGACGATGTTGTCTCAAGGATGTTGAGCTCACATGATGAGCTGGTCCATGCCTGAAGCAGCCATGACCTTTAACATATGTGAATGCCCATTCCATACGTTAGATAGAAGATCCTGAAAGAGAAGATATGCTAATGTGATGCATCCAGGATGGAAGATTACAGAAGCCCTTTCTCAATTCCAAGAATGGACGTGTGTTCTTGTGAAGACCAGTCCTGCCAGGATGCTTTAGAAGAATGAATTTAGAAGGACATGAGGACACAGAACACATCTTGGTTGAAACTGTTGCAGTCATCCTTTTTATCACCTGACGTTCCCTGTTTAAATTCATGAAACAACAAATTTATCTTATTTTCTCAATTTTTAGTGCATAAAAATTAGTAAGTCAACAATGAAAAAAAAAATCTTGTTGGTTTTGAAAAGAATTGAAAAAAAAAAATCTCTTTTAAACAACATTGTAAAATATTTGAAAAATAGTTACAATTTGCAAAGCAAAGGCTGATTTGTACAATAAAATATTGTTTAAAGAGCCCCAATTATGCATTAAAAAGGGTAATATTTTGATTTTGGGGGTCTCCAACAACAGTCTGATATGCATGCAAGGTCAAAAAACACTATCATTGTCTTATAATATGCACTTATTTTTATCTAATTATCCCAACGACTCCCATATGATTCATTCAGCGATTCATTTGTTCCCAAGCCCCTCCTTGGCGCGATGCTAATCTGCACTGATTGGTCTGATGACCCAGTCTGTTGTGATTGGTCGACTGTGTTTAGCGTGAGACAGAGAGAAATGCCCACCACAGCTTGTCAACTGTGCTGAAGTAGTCAGAGTGCAGAGTGTATGTGTGAGCCCAATGCAGGACTGCATTAAAGCAATGCAGCTTAACACCAGCATATTGCTCTATTCTTAACCATGACATGCATTCAGTATTAATTGACACAGTGGCAAAAGTTGAACTATTTTGAAACTTGGCCGCTGCACGTGTGTAGGAACAGCGGATGGTGGCCATAGCAATGACAAATGGCAGTAGATCGCGAGCTCACAAACGTATTTAAATTCATAAGCAAAGCGGCACACGTCGTGTTTTCAACATGGCTTTAGACGCAATATGAGAATATAAAGAGTTAACCAGATACAGTACAAGCGGTTACAAGTAACAAAACACACTTAAATAAATAATTTGCAAGCTAGAGAAAACAAGGAGGCAGCCATTTTAATCGCACCTACTTACACTTGTGAAATGGAGGAGGAAACTGATCCATGAACTGTGTACTGTAAAGTTCCTGTCAAGCTCTGACAAAGTCTCATACATCAGTAGTCTTTTCTGATCCTTTCTTTAACAAACAGCCGATGAATCCCCTATTGTAAGCAGGCCCGGATTAAGAATTCAGAGGCCCCTGGGCACAATGTCTTGTAGGGCCCCCTACAAGGCCGCACCCCTATAGTTTAACTAAAAAATAAGATTAATATATTATTTTTTAAATAAAGTTAATCTATAATATTTTGCCCACATTTTTAAATAAATGACATAGTACATACATTTATAGTTACCTGACTTTAAAAGCATTTAAAGCACACTTTGATAAAAAAAAAAAAAAAAAAAACTAATATAATATAGTGAAAATTAATGGTTTTAATATACTTGTTTAAATTCACTGAAGCAGTACTAAAAATGTATATTTAAGGGTATTTTTAATGTATAACTTCTACAAACTTATAATGCATATGATTTGGATACAACACCTCTCCAATGTGTTTTATCAATCTGAGTCTTCCATAATACACACACTGATTAATGATTCCTACTGTCTATACCTCGTGATGAAGAGTAGGCAAAAAGCACTTGATTTTAAGGCTGAAAGTACCCGAAATCACACACCATACCAGTTCTCTTCTGTCTCTCTTCTTCAGGGGCTTTTTCTGTCTCTCTGTCTCTCTCTCTCCATGAGGTCGGAAAATATGGGTGAAGCAGGGCGAATTTAACATTGTAAATACAGATTAATTATATTAAGATGTCGCTAACATTTAACACCAGGTGGAAAATAACTGTTTATAGAATATTTATTATTATTATCCTTATTAAATACCCTGTGACTCATTTGATATATTTTATATACTTTATTTAAATTTTTAAACAAAAACATTTCCTTTCTATTGAAAATAAATGTATTTCCAATCTGATATGTAATGGGGGAAAAAAGAAGAACGTGTTCATCAGACGCTGGATTCGAACCGGGTTCATGATCGGTCGCCTCAAAACATGTTACCATGCTCTTTATGAGCTACACCACACCCACCTGCTGTCTACTGCGCTCTTTAGTTATGTTGTCTCTGTCGATTAAACGGCGCTGGCGGGAAGCACTTAACTAGCTTATTACAACGAGGTGCTCTATTTGCACTTAGCCTAAATAGACACTCCAAAATCAGCATTTTCCCCCCCTCGCAAGGGCCCCAAGTGCGCAGGGGCCCCTGGGCCTGTGCCCATAATGCCCATTGGTTAGTCCAACAACGCTTGTAAGCGTGTAGATTGCAGAAGCACTCGTCAGAAAAATGATGGGAACACAGCACAAGGCTGGGCTATAATGCTGTGGTATTTTTGCAAAAATAAACTTGAACCACTGACTCTTCACAGCCTCATCTTTGGGTAGAGAAAGTAACACTAACTTCCCCCTCACACTTCAGAGCACAGCGTCTTCGCTACTTGATTCAACCAGGATCTGCTGCAGTGTTTGTTTTCCTCTTTTTCTTTCTACAGTGTCTGTGGGCGGGACCAGGGGTTTCAATTTTCCCGGGTCTGCACACACAACAAATGGGCGGGGCTTGAGTTCCGTATCAACGTCACACCGACACGGCTAAAGTCTCGTTACAGCGGTGATTCATTCGAACCACTATGAGTCGACTCTTTTATAGATGAATCAATAGTTTTAAACACAGTGCTGGATATTTCACTTCACTTAGAGGTGTTACACACTGCATGGAAGGTCATTTTCAAAAACCCATAATAGGGGCTCTTTAATTAAATTTAAATTAAATTTGGCAAACCACAAACATATCTCTTTTTGGTGAATACCAGTTTTAATACCCAAAGCTGTTATAACATTTTAAATATACAAAACTTGTAACAGGAAATTGAGACGACCAATTCAATCAAATGTGCACAGCATAGTTGTAAAGTTAATTGTATGTTTACGTATATGAATGATGAAACTTTGTGCTCAGCCAAAACAATACATCTGGAACAACAATATATTCATAAAACCCATCCAAATATCGCTGACTCCTTGGATCTCTGCATATTCTAAATTCTTAATAAATAAACTGCATATTTGAGTTTTGAATGACTGCCTTTTTTTGCCTGAAAGATTATTAAAACTACAACTGCAGTGAATTTTGAGGGTTTTCTGCTTTGCTGCTTTGCAACTCGCTGGTTGGATTGAGAGACAAGAACATACAGAGATTGTAATTAGCTGGATGTGAACTTTGAATAGAGTGGAGGAACTGTGACGTCACCTTGTAGGCTAATCGCCTGCTAGCATAAAACTGGTTCCCTCGATAAAATCCCTATAGGATTTTCCCATAGGTTTTTCGAAGATTGCAAATAATAAGCTCTGTGTTCAAACACTGTGCATTCCACTTAGATGTTTTGTCCAACTGGATAATCCTCACACGAAAATACAACTTTTAGCACTTTTGGATCTTTTAAATACAAATGCAAGAATTGAAAAGCTAACATTAGGCTATAAAAGGACTACACTGCTTTCGGGGTCTCGCCTGTGAAATCAGCACCACCCTGCTACAGACACATTTTCAAGCTTATTTTTAGAAATATGGTCCATGACAAAGATTTACAATCGCGGTTTATTATATTAGAATTCACGCTATATATTATAAACAAATAAATACGCAAACACATAGACCTACGTGCCTTTTGGATAGTTTTTACCTGGAAAATACATTTTGTTTTGCTTTAAGGTTTTTATAGAAGTTTTAAAACTGTATGTATAAATGTGCCTACATAGTATTATCATAAGACGTATTTAAATAAGTGTATCGCTCGCATGCACACAGCTCGCTTAGTAACAAATGACAGAAATGAGGCGTGAGAGACAAGTCTATTTGCCTTCAAGTTCCATTATGGATAGAGAACAACATTCAGTATTCTTTTTTTTTTGTCACGAAGTACAGCGAAAAGCAGCACATACACTTACATATGCTAGAAATTTTAAGGAAGAGTGTAAATATTGCAGTTATGACAGAATTAAATGTGTTCAGATAAAAAAAAAAAAAATAACAACGAAAAATCAATTGATCATTTTAAAATGACAGTTAATATGTCTGCATTTTTTACACATTTATTCACACATTTGCATTACTGAGAGCAGAAAAAAAGACTGGTAAGCAGTATCCCCATAATATTGTTTAATTAAAGTAAAGGATCAACAAATTAATCTGTCTTGACAGTCTTTAAAGGGAAGGCATTATCTACAATTCCTAATTAGAAATATACTACAAACTATAAAACACTTTTGATGAAAATACTTAAATAACAGACAAATCCAAATGCCCAATGCAAGCATTCCAGACCAGTTCAGCTCTCAGACACCGCCTGTAGTCCCATTTAGCAACTTGATAGCAACTGTCTTTTAAGCGTAACCGATTAAAAAAAATCAAGAGTGTGATGTAACTGGTGTGTTTTATGTCATAGAATAAAATGTGAAAGTATCTTGAGTTTGTGTTAGCCACGAACCTTATTTAAGCGATTTAACTGAAATCCCATTCAAAACACCCACTGACTTTGGGACGAGGGAACCGGAACTGCTAAAATGTTAACTCGCTTTTGGGTTTTTGCATACAAATTGACGTCATAGTTCCTCCACTCTATTGGAGCAGCGTTAATGATGTTTTACAGGAACACAAGACCAGAAACCTTGTATTTGTGTGCATGTCTCTCTCTCTCTTTCTCTCTCTCTCTCTCTCTCTCTCTCTCTCTCTCTCTCTCTCTCTCTCTCTCTCTCTGTGAAGTGGCTCCCGGGAATGTTAGGAGCCATTTATTTAAGGGCAGTCACACACAAAAGACTCATATCTTTCCAGTAATATCCTTCTTTCACTTGTCACTCTGGCTAGCGCTCACAGCCTGAAATCCCACAAGGGAAAACATTTCAGAGTTTGGAACCCAACTGGAACAAATAATAAGCGAAAATGAGGAATGTCTTCCATGACCCAAACTTCTATTGCCTGTAAGCTAAATAAAATGGTTTGAGTGACACCTTAATCGCTCTGATAACCCAAACTCACAGACTGGCAGCAAAGCCGGGCCGATGGCATTACATTCCCTTGGGACTTGACAGTTTGACTTTGTCAAGGACAATTCTTTGGTTTCTTTCATTCCTCCTTCTCTCCGTGAGAACGAAGTCTCGCTAGCCTCCATCATCTACCCCTCTTAGTCACAAATAAGCTGAGTGCACCAGTGAAGTCGAGATGGAGACAACCCCAGTAACCTCTGCTGTCAGTGTGCATCAAGGCTTAACCTGTAACGGCTCCATCCGAGGTCCTGAGTCTAGGACAAACTGTGACCGCTTGCAGATTGGGAGATTCAAAGTGAACTTGTTTTGTGAACATTTGAGTGGCTCTGTGGGTAAATGCATGCTTAGATTCAGTTTGAGGTCCTTAATGGAGGAGTTCTCCACAGAAATGAAAATTGCGGCATCACTAGTAAACATGGTGTTCTCTCTTAAGTGGTGCCCCATTTTGTGCATCAAATTAAATAAAAAAATAAATTCATTTGTTTGCATGTCAAAAGACAACACATCATATACTGTATATACTGTATATATATATATATATATATATATATATATATATATATATATATATATATATATATATATATATATATATATTAGGGATGTCCCGATCCGATATTGATATCGGAAATCGGTCCGATATCAGTCCAAATAAATTTATCGGACTGCGTTAAAAATCTCCGATATAAGCAGTCTGTTCCGCTCTAAACTCCGTTAAAGCTGTTTTATCCAGCAGCGTCCAGAGCCAGCGTGCAAAGCCCACGTGATCACAACACTGCTTGCTGGCAAAGTCCCTTACAGATTTAGCATGCTCTTCACGCTAAGATATGGTGTATTACGATAGAAATCTATTGTGACGGTAGCACACGCTAACGCTATCAACATCGGCACATCTATACTGGTTTATTTACTTCACGTCAAGCGATCTTTACATTGTTTTGTATACGCTGCTAAGCAACGAAAGGCACCGAATGGCGGCGCGTACCGCACATCGTGCGAGCCTCATAGAAAACGTTTACAATTCGGTCATGGCATATCATGGTGCATCCAGTGTGATTGATACCCGATTCAACACCTGCGCTTCCCACAAAAAAGACTACCTCAGCAGCCCGGTTCTGTGTGCGTGAAAAACGAACACCGCCACAGACTCGCATGCTCTGCTGCTGCAGACCCACAGAGATGCGACCTGTTCACTAAACCTTTAACTAAATAGACTGATCCAGCTCATTATATACTGTGCTTTCGCTTTCTATAGCTGCATTTTTGCATGACTTTATATGCGCGCGCGAGAGAGAGAGAGAGTACAATTATTTGTCATGCCAATAAAGCACCTAAAATGTGAAATGTGAACTGAGAGAGAGAGAGAGAGAGAGAGAGAGAGAGAGAGAGCAGATTTGACCTGTCAGTGGTGCACATGGATAGTAGGAGTCAAATAGTGGATTTCTTTATTTTTATTTTATTTTTTTACTTGAACTCACTGAAAAGAAACAGTGTCATGTAAAAGGTGTTAAATGATAAACATTTTTGTTTTTAATTGTCTGTTAAATAAGAATAAGAAATCATTCTGTTGCTGAGGGCCATTACAGTCAAAAGAAAGAATGGTATTCCCATATTTAACTCTTCTTTTAAAAGCCCAGGAAGATAAAGTGCTCAGATAAACAGTGTCAGCTTTGGACATGAGTTTGTAGTTCTGTCTTTCTTTACATTGTCATACTTTTCCCATGTGGGAAGTAGGGTGTAATCTGTGCAATATATTATGCAAATATAATAAATTTTGATAAATAAAATTAATTTTAAAAGTCACATTATTTTATGTGATGTGGAGAAAAGTATATCTATGTTGAAGATAATATGTACTATATATTATTATAAAATAAATAATGTTTTGTTTGGGAGCATTGATACAGCCATACTCATCTTATGATACAAACACAGATTAAATAGATCTGACCATGTGAATGTTTGCACTAACCATACTGCACATTTTTATTAACTTAATAACTTATAACAATAACTCCTTATTTCTGCTGCTCAGTGTGAAAAAGATTTTTCAGCTCGAAACTGGATTGAAAAATTCATCAAGAAGCTGCCTAGGCACGTCCACAACTGAAGACTTGATTCAGATCAGTTTAGAGAGGCCTTCATTAGAGCAATATGATCCCAGACCTGCTGTGGACCGCTAGCTAAACTCCATACAGATTAAATTATAATTATTAAACACTATTTAAGCTGTTGTTGCAGTAAAATAAAACCTACTTATCGTTTTCAAATGAATGACACTGCTTTGTTTACAGATCTCCTTTTGTACATTTATTAGGCAAAAACACTATTTATTTTATACATTTTCACTGTGCTCCTAAAATTCTTTAATGTGCTCCTACATTTTTCCACTTGGGAGCGCATGTCCTCCTGAAAAGGACATAGCATCAAGCCCTGGAAATGCTTATCTTCTTAAAAAAAATCTAATGTATAATCTAGCCGTTCATACATTACTCTCAACGAAATAGGTATAAGTAAAGTATTCATGATTTGTGCTGATTATTATATCGGATTTGTATCGGTATCGGTTAGTACTGAAGGCTGCAATATCGGTATCGTATCGGAAGTTAAAATGTTGTATCGGGACATCCCTAATATATATATATATATATATATATCATAATTATTAGCTCCCCTTTTATTTTAATTTAATTTTTTTTTATATTTCCCAAATGATGTTTAACAAAGCAAGGAAATTTTCACAGTGTGTCTGATAATATTTTTTCTTCTGGAGAAAGTCTTATTTGTTTTATTTCTGCTAGAATAAAAGCAGTTTTTAATTTTTTAAAAAACATTTTAAGGTCAAAATTATTAGCCCCTTTAAGCTAATTTTTTTTTCGATAGTCTACAGAACAAACCATCATTAAACAATAACTTACCTAATTACCCTAATCTGCCTAGTTAACTTAATTAACCTAGTTAAGCCTTTAAATGTCACTTTAAGCTGTATAGAAGTGTCTTGAAAAATATCTAGTTAAATATTATTTACTGTCATCATGGCAAAGATCAAATAAACCAGTTATTAGAAATGAGTTATATTTATTATTATTATCCTTATTAAATACCCTGTGACTCATTTTATATATTTTATATACTTTATAAAAATTTTAAACAAAAACATTTCCTTTCTATTGAAAATAAATGTATTTCCAATCTGATATGTAATGGGGGGAAAAAGAAGAACGTGTTCATCAGACGCTGGATTCGAACCGGGTTCATGATCGGTCGCCTCAAAACATGTTATCATGCTCTTTACGAGCTACACCACACCCACCTGCTGTCTACTGCGCTCTTTAGTTATGTTGTCTCTGTCGATTAAATGGCGCTGGTGGGAAGCACTTAACTAGCTTATTACAACGAGGTGCTCTATTTGCACTTAGCCTAAATAGACACTCCAAAATCAGCATTTTCCCCCCCTCGCAAGGGTCCCAAGTGCGCAGGGGCCCCTGGGCCTGTGCCCATAATGCCCATTGGTTAGTCCGGCCCTGCTTCTAAGCGTGTAGATTGCAGAAGCACTCGTCAGAAAAATAATGGGAACACAGCACAAGGCTGGGCTATAATGCTGAGGTATTTTTGCAAAACTAAACTTGAACCACTGACTCTTCACAGCCTCATCTTTGGGTAGAGAAAGTAACACTAACGTCCCCTCACACTTCAGAGCACAGCGTCTTCGCTACTTGATTCAACCAGGATCTGCTGCAGTGTTTGTTTTCCTCTTTTTCTTTCTACAGTGTCTGTGGGCGGGACCAGGGGTTTCAATTTTCCCGGGTCTGCACACACAACAAATGGGCGGGGCTTGAGTTCCGTATCAACGTCACACCGACACGGCTACAGTCTCGTTACAGCGGTGATTCATTCGAACCACTATGAGTCGACTCTTTTATAGATGAATCAATAGTTTTAAACACAGGGCTGGATATTTCACTTCACTTAGAGGTGTTACACACTGCATGGAAGGTAATTTTCAAAAACCCATAATAGGGGCTCTTTAATTAAAACTATTATGATTAGAAATGTGCTGAAAAAATCTTCTCTCCGTTAAATAGAAATTGGGGAAAAAAATAAACAGGGGGTCTAATAATTAACGGGGGCTAATAATTCTGACTTCAACTGTATGTCATGTTGTACATTGTCTCTGTATTAATAAATAAAACAAAATAAATATTTAAATATGTTTTAGAGAATTACAGAATTTAGAGAATTTCTAAATGACAGAATATATTAGAAAAAATAAAAAATAAACACACAAAAAATAGACTTTTGTGTGTGTATGTGTGTGCCTGTGGGTGTCTTTGTGACCTATTCCTTTCAGCTTTACATGACAATATAAGATGAAATGGGGGTGGGGCCTCTGTAAGCCACACATCCCATTCTCATTGTATACCGTATTGTTCTTCCTTAGAGGATGCCCAGAGAAACGACCTCTGGTATTTAAGAACAGCCAAGGTTATTTGCCTGAAAAGTGTGGATGATATTTGTGCAAACGGTGAGAATGTTGCATGCATGAGCCCCCATGTGGATGGCATGTCAGCGCTGTGCTTGAGAGGATGCGTGAGTGACAGCTTTGCTTCAAGCCAATGGAAGCTAATGGTGAAGACAGACCACCACTGCCCGCAAATTAGTGCTTGTGTTCTGCGCTTTGACAACACGACTGATACATGCTGACATTGCGAGGGGCTTTGAGACAGCAGACATGCAGAGATGTGTGCATGTGGCCATTTCTCAATGACTTGTCAACATCCTGATTTCCAAGGGTTTGTCTCGAAGGCAAATAAGACCTTTTAAAAGTCACTTTAAGGATGATTATATGCTAGTGACCTATGAAAGATGACATTGATTCTCAGGAAAACTCCCTTCCTGAATATTATGTGCAGCTACAGTGCTCAGCATGAATGAGTACATTGGTTTTTGAAAAATAAATATGTTTATATCCATTTCTCAGTGAATATAGACCATTTTTTTGGTTCATTTAAACAAAACAGTTGTGTTAGAGGTGCAGTAGGTGATCTTCCTCAATGCTAACTGCTTAGCATAAATCTTTGAATCACAGTCCCGCCCCTGCCGTCCAGAGCCACGCCTCCTGAAACATGAGTATGTGCACTTTAAAGATGACAGCAGAACCCTCTCTAATGTTAAAAGCGACTAGTGCTTGTCCGGCAGCATGCAGGAATTACACTCATTACTAAGCCATACTGACATGCTATTTCAGAGCGAATATTCAGAGTAGCATGGTAAACAATATAGGGAGAGCGTCACAGGTCATCATTGTTCAAAAATGAACCAATGTGATGTGAATATAAAACCAACTTCACCTCAGTAAAGCAGGCTAGGCGGAATAGCGCCATTTACTTATGTTTTGTTGTTAAACTAAATAAAATCTACATTATCGATGCTGTAAAAGGACCTTATGAAACTGAAAATAGTCACATCAATCTTTCACCAGAAGATTTCAGTGGCTGAACAACACTTCTGTGCATATAACCCATTTGTAACAACAACATCTAACGTTACATCAGCTTTGCGTGAAGCTAAAATAGTTTTAAAACGGAACATTACCTGTCTAAAAGAAATCCTTCAGCCATGGTGTCATCCTTTCTCCAACGTGCAAAGGTACCTCCAAAATTGATTCAGGTTTTTAAAAAGTTTTGATTTAGCATGTTTTTACCAACTCTTTTACCAACGCTCTGACTAATATAATGTATATACAGGTCAAATTAATATCTAAGTATGAACTCTTGAAATGAGTTTTATTGCTGCAAAATGAAATACACTGTTAATAATTAGCTGTTTTGCTTAAAATTACATTGGAAGGTTTTTGCTTTCAATTTGTGATACTACATTATTTATTTATATAATAAAATATTTATCACTGATGCTAGGTATATGTTAGATGGGCATATGGAATTGGCATATGGAAAAACACTGTGTAAAACCAGTAACGCTGACTGACTACAGCAAGCCTACTAAAATGTTTTAAACAATGTTGGTGACGGACCAATGTTTGACTACAGAGCTTTCAGGCAGCCTTTTGAGATCATCCTTCACCATTTCAGAATGATTGCACACTTTAGATTGTATTTTCAATGTAACTATTAGCACGTGGATCAGCCAGACAAGCTGTCTTAATGATTTTCCCATCACTGACAATGTGATGTCACAAAGAAGACAGTTGCTGTCAGATAATCCAGACAGTTAAATGCAGACTTTGCTTTCTTCATAGTCTGACGCACATCAGACTGTTGTCTTTTTGGTGAGGAAAAAAAGAGAAAAAAAAAAGCTTTTTAAATGGTTTTAGTAGTGTGTAGGGGAAAAAAATATATGCATCTTTATTTCTATAGAGTTTTTTTTTTTTTTTTTTTTACAATGTAGAGTGTGTCAAAGCAGCTTACTCACCTAAGCAGCAATTCACCTACTGTATAGCGCATGTCTTTGGATTGTGGGGGAAACCGGAGCACCCTGAGGAAACCCACGCGAACACGGGGAGAACATGCAAACTCCACTCAGAAATGCTAATTGGCCTAGCTGGGGCTCAAACCAGCGACCTTCTTGCTGTGAGGCGACAGTGCTAACCACTGAGCCATCGTGTCGCCCCAATATTCAATGTATATGACAATATTTTTGTACAACAGTAGATGTTCTGTAGTTCTAGTAAACTTAAAACGTATTCTGTTCAGTTTTGTATAAATGTTTTCCCAGAGATGGGTTGCAGCTGGAAGGGCATCCGCTGCGTAAAACGTGTGCTGGATAAGTTGGCGGTTCATTCCGCTGTGGCGACCCCAAATTAATAAAGGGACTAAGCCGAAAAGAAAATGAATGAATTAATGAATGAATGAATAGTATAAATGTTATTGTTGAAGTTTACAGTTCAGTTTAATAGACCAATTACCATGTTTGTAAACATTCAGGATGCGCGCGCAGGGAGGTGGCAGAAAAAAACCGGGAGCGCTAGCATTTACAGCGAGGGAATGGCATCCAATGCGGTTCATAGTTTGTTGTTGTTTTAGAAATAAGATATATTGATTATATATTATATATATTATTTACATAATGCTTTCAGCGTATTATAACAGCTTGTCACCCAGTAATAAGCACAGTGATTCTGCAAAATTACGTTAAAGTGAGCGGCATTCGTCTGACAGGTCCATTTGCGATAGCGCCCTCCCAATGGATATTGAATAAGACGAAATGACCAAGCATCCAGCCTGAAATATACAATCTCATTGAAGCTCCAAGGGATTTTACGAGAGAAGTTAAAGGTCTACAAGTGTTTGGATGCCAACAATTGTGTTCTGTGTGGTCATGTGCAAGAAATAATGCTCCATGATTACCAGATTCAAAACTATGTAGTGCTAAAAACCGAGGATCTGCCGAGCCAAAGACAAGGAAAAAAAGACGGAGCTAACGTTATACAAGTCCTGGGTGATCATCAACAGGCAGAACAACAGCATTCTGACAGCGAACTACACTTGCACATTCGGACTTTCCCCTTAATAATATAATTTCATAAAAACATTATTTGCAAACTCTAAATAGCGAAATCAAATTAGCAGCCAATGACTATCAAAGTACAACATTGTTCACAGTCAAATAAACAGTGTTAATGTTGTTTTCAAGTCACACTTGCAGGTTATTTCAGACCGAATATTCAAAGTGCTGTGGTAAACAATATAGGGAGTGTCACAAGTTGTCACTGAATGAATGTGTGAATATAAAACCAACTTTACATTAATAACTTACACTTTCACGTTTCATTATTAGCATTCAGTGTCCGCAGTTTAATTAACCACATGTAACTGTTTTGTCGAAATCATTGCTGCAATCAAAAACGAGTGATGTGTATGATTTAGCATAGCCTGAACTTACCTGATATAACACGAGAACTGCAGAGTCCAGCATTTATTATTAGGTTCTCACTTCATTCACCTCCCTTTTAGCCAAAGATGTCTGCAGTTGGCATTAAAATCAGTGTGGTGTAAGGTAAAAGTTAAGTTTTCTATTTTTTGGCTTTCGAATTTGGCATCCTACCGCACAACACGACATGTTTGCTATTGCAGCCGGTCTTTTTCTGCAACCGGGGACCCGTGTGACGTCATGTGTGACGTAGGTTGGTAATTGGTCTATTAAGTTCAGTTTAATTCAAATGTTACTATTGAAAGCTGATTCACTGAAAAGAAGCTCCACTGAAGGTGACAGTTGGCAAGGAACCAAAACTCTGCCAATTGATTGAAGTGAAAAGCACTCTTGACTTATCAATGACCACAGTAATTATCTGCTCTGGATACAGACCGGATCCACAATTATGTGAACATCTGGATAAGAGAAACAGGCATACTAACATGAGTGTAGATGCCAATCAATCAGTGTTTTTCTGGGAAGTGTTCCCAGCTTCAGTTGTCCTGATTAATGCAACCTAACAATCCTTTAAAGCAGAGGTGCCCAAAGTAGGGCCCGCGAGCCAAAGTTGGCCCATAGTAACCTTTGGTTTGGCCCACCATCCCATCTGAAAAGAGAGGGAGAATGATAGGGAGTTGGTTGGGATGAATGCCTTTGACACATATAGTCATTAAGAATTTAACATAAAGTTTTGTTTCTTTGTTTACTTGAGGAGCTATAAAAAATCCAACAAAAATTAAATGTTTCATTTAAATGTTGTAAATGAATCAGATATTTAAGATGTAAATTCTGTCACTCGACAGACAGAAGATGAGACATCGACGAGCAAATCAAGGCAAAGGCAGGAGCAGCTCGACTAGTGTATTCAGCATTGAACTCCTCTGTGTTATAAATGGAATTGTTTATGTTTTTACTTTAATAAGTTCATTATAAAATGTCAAAAATTATACTGGATTATTAATTAATATGTTTTAAAGCAACATTTTCTAGTTAGTTTTAAATATTAGCAAATAAATTAGGAAATTACCCACAACAAATTTAGGTTCAATCCCAATTCTACCCCTTAACCCTTCCCCTTACTCTTACCCCTCGTTTTGCACATTCACGTGAAGGGGTAGGGGTGTCCCAAATCTCTTTAGCTTGAAGGCGTACGGCTAAGGGGAAGGGCTAGATACCCCTTGAAAGGGAGATTTTTCATGACCACACTCGAAACCAAGGGGTAAGAAAATTTCCCAGAATACACCATCTACAATGGCAAGTCAGGAGATGCACAAATGAGTATTTTTTTGTCATTATTATGAATTTTTACAACAAACAAGCAAGTTTTAATACATTCATAACTGCGTTCGTGTTTTACCATCATGCTTTAAAAAAACACTAAAATAAAAACCACTAAATTTCGCTATCTGTAATCCCTAATAACTCCTGTATAGCAGTCCCACAACATTCTGTCACTCGATGACACTGGAATAACCTCTCAGAAAAGTCTAGTGGCTGGGAATGACCTTTTACAGTGTCTGCCATAATGTTAATGTTGTTTTTTGTGTTTACATAGATGAATATGGCCACTGTGTAAATGTATAGTTATCTTATTGCCACATTATATTGTTATGATAACATGATATCGTTGCCTTCAGTGATTTCCTGAAGATAAATACCAAAAAAATAACACAACTGGAATAACTACAACAGTTGCAATCGTCGATCTCATATGAAGTAAGAGCTCACAATGACATGATGACGTGTGCAGGTGCTGTAGTGGTGTCCCATTTCTTAGGGATAAATTTTGAAGCCCTTCCCCTTCACACTCTGTTTCGAGGGCCAAGGGGAAGGGGTAAGGGTAAAAAAATAGAATTGGGCCTTTATGTAATACAGTTTGGTATATTTAGCTCGACCCACAGCACTCAATCAACTTTGTTTTTTGGCCTTTTACAAGAAAGAGACTGGGCACCCCTGCTTTTAGATGGTTTGGATTTCAAAGTTATGTATTTGTGTTTTATGTGTATGCTAGTGCAAACAAATTGGATTGGAATTAAACCGACAGACTTTGCCTGCTCCCCGAACTGTACTATACACATACAGTACACCTTTATTTCCCTTTTCATTTTGTGCATTTCAGTGTATGAGACATAAAGCTTCTTTTAATGTGTTTTCTTACGCTTCAAAGCTATATAAAAGTACAACTGCAGCTGCAGCTGCTTTTAGTGTTTCCCTCTTGATTACAAAGTTAATTATTTCAGCTTTACACACAATGTCAAGTCCTCGTGCCTGGCGGCAATTAGAGATGTGCATTCATTAAAACCGCCCGTACTCTTTCTCTAATGCAGCCATCAGCTATTGGCTGTGTTTAACCATCCACACAATGGGGGAAACTAATTAATAAGTGCGCATTCACACAGTTATAAACACACATGTGCAACCCCCTTTATGTAGAGCGCACATTCTGTAGATAAATGGATGCAAATGTTTGGAGTGCAGCTCATGCTTATAGAGCAATAAAAGCTTCATTGGATTCCTGAATGACTTAGTAAACATATTCCATTTGCCTGATAAAAAGGAAAAGGAAGATCTGCTATGTAGGATGCATCGGAAAGCTGAAAAATATTTAAAGCATACAGAGGTGGGAATTCTGTGCATTTGAGTCCATTACATGTGACTACATTATACTTTAGAAAAATGTTTTGTTTGAATTGTTTAACAGCAAAATCCATTAAGGGATGAATAATTTGAGCAAAACTTTGGGATATATGCTTAAGAATTTGATACACCCTAAAGCATAGATCAATAAGATTTTTTACTGTAAATTAATAATTATTATGGTTTTAATAAGAATTAAAAACAACATGTATGTTTTAGTATTAAAAAAAATATAAAAAAAACATTAAAAATATATCTTTGCACTAGAAAAAAATGTTACATTTAAAAAGCATTGATTTTTTTTACATGTTGCTGCATGACCAATAAACAAATGGCGTGAACATGAGAATTTTAACTATAAAAAGGAATTAGTATTAAGAATATATATGAGGATTCAAGACAAATGGGTCTAATGTCAATCCATTTTACATTAGGCCCTATTATACACCCGGCGCAATAAGGCGCAAGACGTGTTTGGCACGATCTTAGGCTATTTTCAGACCAGCGTAACCCTAATTTTCACGTTTTGTGGCACGTTATTTAAATAACAAATCCATTAAATAACAAATCCATTTGCGCCACTTTGTGGACTCATGGGTGTTTCAGTCTAAAAAGGAGGTGTGTTAAGCCTGTTATATATAAATAATGGGGAATAGAACACAACCAGGAACTATGAATCTAACTACAGCTCTAGAGGTGTAGTTTCAAGCGTAAAAGTTTGCGATGCAGTTTGCAATTGTTTGTTGGAACAACGGATTTGGAAACGGCAAATCAACAAACTATATTTGCAACGACAGAACTTGCGACCTTAGTGAGCTAACAATGGTTTTCGGAAATGCACCCCAGGCTAATAATCTGTAATATTTTCAGTGTATTCAAACTCTTTTTTTTAATAGACAAATCAAGCAGACAATGGTGTTGTCATTTGTTGCCAGATTTTAGTATAGTGTGTCAATGCCACAACCCATTATTTCTCTTTGTCTGTGTCTCCCACAGGTAACATTTTCGTGGTAAGTTTGGCGGTGGCGGACCTGGTAGTGGCCATTTACCCATATCCGCTTGTCCTGACCTCCATATTTCACCGGGGCTGGAACCTGGGCTACATGCACTGCCAGATCAGCGGCTTTCTAATGGGCGTCAGTGTAATCGGCTCCATTTTCAACATCACCGGCATCGCAATTAATCGCTACTGCTATATATGCCACAGCCTCAAGTATGACAAGCTGTACAGTGACAAAAACTCAGTCTGCTATGTACTGTTAATCTGGGCCTTGACGGTGCTCGCTATCGTGCCCAACTTGTTCGTGGGCTCCCTACAGTATGACCCGCGTGTTTATTCCTGTACATTCGAGCAGTCGGCGAGCTCGGCGTACACCATCGCCGTGGTCTTCTTCCACTTCATCCTTCCCATCATGATCGTCACCTACTGTTACCTGCGGATCTGGGTTTTGGTCATACAGGTGCGACGGCGAGTCAAGCCTGACAATCGTCCCAAGATCACGCCTCACGATGTACGAAACTTTGTCACAATGTTTGTGGTTTTTGTGCTTTTCGCCGTGTGCTGGGCACCATTAAACTTCATCGGTTTGGCGGTAGCGATTTCTCCAGAGCGGGTGGTTCCTTTAATACCCGAATGGCTCTTTGTGGCAAGTTATTTCATGGCGTATTTCAACAGCTGCCTCAATGCAATCGTCTATGGAGTGTTAAACCAGAACTTCCGTCGAGAGTACAAACGCATTGTGGTTTCCGTATGTACTGCAAGGATCTTCTTTGGGGAAAGTTCAAATGAAGCGCAGGAAAGACTGAAGAGCAAACCTTCGCCACTCATGACCAACAACAATCAGGTGAAGGTGGACTCGGTTTGAGATGTACATGTGAGGTGAACTTAAATAAGCAAATTTTATTTAGGAAACAAAAAACTGATAACCAAATACGGAAGCAGTGTTTAGCCCTGAAACTGTGATTTGTTGCCTCAACACAATCGAAACAAACAGGAAGTTATTATCATTGTCTTTTATAAAGCACTTTTTTTCATTGTTGGTCAGAAGTACTTGTATGTATGAATACCTTGTTTTAATGTTTACAGTAACTATATCGAGAAATCTATGTAAGACATACTTTATGTAATGGTTTTATATGAATTGTCTTTGTCTGAAGAGAACAAAAACAAAATATGAAGGTATGAATGGTTCTTAGAGTGCAGCTGTCGAGCTTCCAGAAGTAAAAACTCTGTTCATTTTCTTCACAGGGATTTAAAAAAATTATACAAACTTGTTGCTGAGGTTGTTAATCAATGCTAAATTATTTAGTTAAAGCTGTCTGATGCTTTTTTGAAGTAAACACTTCAGTTAAATCATTAAATTATTATTTTTAACTGTACAGTTTGTGTGGAAAAGTACATTACCCATGACGCTACACATAAAATTCTGCACAAAGAGCTCGCAGGGAACTATGATAAGATTATATTCACATTTTGACCATGTTCCAATACACAAGTTGGACAACCAAGATGGGTATGGAGTCAGATCAGTCTCAAAAGTAATACATTTACAAATACAATTCATAGATCCACAACACAATTGACATTTGCAAAATCCAATTCATATATTCAAAATGAAGTTCTTAAAATAAACATCCAATTCATACATTCAAAACCAATTCGTAAATACACAAATGCAATTCGTAAATTCAAAACACGATTAAAAAATACACAAATCCAATTGAGAAATTTTAAATATGATTCAGAAATGCACAAATCCAGTTCAGCAATTTTAAATATGGTTCAAAATTACACAAATCCAATTCAATTTTTTTTAAATATCATTCAGAAATACACAAATCCAATTCCTAAAATTCAAAACACAATTCAGACATTCTAAACATGATTCAGAAATACACAAATTGAATTCGTAAATTCAAAACACGATTCAAAAATGCACAAATCCAATTCATAAATTCAAAACACAATTCCTAAATGCACAAGTCCAAATCAGAAATTCTAAACATGATTTAAAAATACACAAACCCAATTCAAAAATTTAACACACGATTCAAAAATACACAATTCCTGTTCGTAAATTTAAAATGCAATTCAAAGATACACAAATCCAAATCAGAAATTCAAAACACAATTCCTAAATACACAAATCCAATTCTGAAATTCTAAACATGATTCAGAAATACACAAATCCAATTCGTAAATTCCAAACACGATTCAGAAATGTGCAAATCCAGTTTGTAAATTCAAAACACAATTCGCAAATACACAAGTACATTTTGTAAATTCAAAACACAATTCATAATGTACACCAATCCAATTCATTTGGCGAAAATATTTATGATTTTTACTTGTGAATTCACAAATTGTGTGTTGTATTTATGAATTGTGGTTTGAATTTACAAATTGGATTTTGTGAATGTGAATTGTGTTGTGCATGTATGAATTTTATTTAGTAAATGTATTATTTTTGAGACTAATCTGGCTCCATAATATAGACCCATCTACTGTTAGCTATATCAGTAGATAAAAAGACATTGAAATCTGTAGTATTTCACACAGATACATCCACTACTAGTGGCTAGAACTGCACGGCTCTGCAATATAGCCAAAATATGATCACAATTATATTTTTATGTCATTGCTAATAATTATTGTGATAAAGGTGCATTTTTATTACATCCAGCTATTTAAAAGAAGTCATGATAAATGAAAAACAATGCGAAGATTTCACAAATTAATAGAGTGTTTTGTCTTAAAAATGCCCAATTTATTGTTAAAAATGTGAGAACTTAATTTATTATTTTTTATTAAGGGAAATGAGTATTCTGACGGGCGAAGCAGTGGCGCAGTAGGTAGTGCTGTCGCCTCACAGCAAGAAGGTCGCTGGTTCGAGCCTCGGCTGGGTCAGTTGGCGTTTCTGTGTGGAGTTTGCATGTTCTCCCTGCGTTTGCGTGGGTTTCCTCCGGGTGCTCTGGTTTCCCCCACAGTCCAAAGACATGTGGTACAGGTGAATTGGGTAGACTAAATTGTCCGTAGTGTATGGGTGTGAATGAGTGTGTATGGATGTTTCCCAGAGATGGGTTGCAGCTGGAAGGGCATCCTCTGTGTAAAAACATGTGCTGGATAAGTTGGCGGTTCATTCCGCTGTGGCGACCCCGGAGTGATGGAGGGACTGAGCCGAGAAGAAAATAAATGAATGAAAGAGTATTCTGACTGTTTGAGTTAGGATTAAAATGGACAGTTGAACTTGCATAGTATTTAAACACCACTTACATGGTAAAATATTTCTATGTTGTTTCTGTTATATTGTTATGAAGAACAGTAGTAAAATAAATGATAGTAAAATACAATGCATTTCCCAGAGATGGGTTGCTGCTGGAAGGGCATCCGCTGCATAAAAACCTGCTGGATAAGTTGGTGGTTCATTCCACTGTGGCGACCCCAGATTAATAAATGGACTAAGCCGAAAAGAAAATGAATGAATGAATGAAAATACAATGCAAAAATACTAACAATTTAAAATCTAATTAATTATCGAGTTAAATCCTTATAAGAAAGTTATAAAAGACTATAATTAATGCCTATATCCATACTATAACACAATTCACTAAAACATTATTGTTACAGTTCTGTCATTAACTCTCTGAGAGATTTCATATGGTGATGAGTATGTACTATATATGGAAGTGTTGGCGTGTTTGGTCTTGGTGACATAAATCTGCTACGCTGCTGCTGCTGCTGCTACTGCTTTGAGCATTGGTTCAAAGCAAGTACCGAGACTTGCTATTACAGACATGATGTCTGAGAATATAACACACTCATGCTGCGTTATATTAATTATATAAACATTATGTACATATAACCCCCATAGCAGATCTATACAAAAGAGGAGCTGGGGAGGAGAAAAGTATAAGAAAAATGTGCTGCAGATTGCTAACACAAATGGCGCTGAGATATTTAAAAGGATAGTTCACCCCCCCATTATTATTATACAATAATACTAATAATTCCCATCAGTTTTTTTGTTCTGTTAAACACAAAATAATATATTTTGAAGAATATTGCAAACCTGTGACCATTGACATCCATCCTATTTTAAATAGTGTTTTTGTATATAAAACAAATATTCATTCATTTTCCTTCGCTTAGTGCCTGATTTATGAGAGGTCACCACATCGGAATGAACCACCAACTATTCCGGCAAATGTTTTACCCAGTGGATGCTCTTTCAACCGCAACCCAGTACTGGGAAGCACCCATACACTCACATTCACACACACACTCGTATACCACAGGCAACTTAGTTCATCCAATTCATACAATAACGCATGTCTTTGGAAAACCGGAGCACCCAGAGTAAACCTATGCGAAGATGGGCAGAACATGCAAACTCCACACAGAAATGACAACTGGTCCAGCTGGAACTCGGACCAGCGGCCTTTTTGCTGTAAGGTGAGAACTCTGGTGGGGGTACGCTGCAATCCTGACATGCAAATATATCAAATACTATGGAAATCAATTGTCACATGTTTATAACATGTTTCAAAATGTATTCTTTTGTGATCAATGAAACAAAAGCTTTCATTTTTGTGTGAACTGTTTAACAGCTAATTGGATATGAATTACTGTATCAGCCTGTGCACCCAGTAAAGTTTTATGACAGGACTTTGTATTTAGTGAAACAAAAAATCGGTGGTAAAAGTTAGTAGTTTAAATATATAAAAGCTTCTAAATGGGTTTTTCTCAGTGACTCTCCTGTTTTCTGCATCTTTAAACTTGTTTAAATCACAAAGACTTTGTGGTTTTATCAGGGAACTCTGCTTTTAATTCGAGTGCGGTTTAGCAAGTTCATCACTTGATGGTATTGTAATTTTTTTCACAGCAAAGCTATTGAACACACAACTGTATCTTCGTCTTTTTGTCCTACAGTTGAAGTCAGAATTATTAGCCCCTTGTTTACATGTAAAGAAGATTTTTTTCAACACATTTCTAAACATAATAGTTTTAATAATTCATCTCTAATAACTGATTTCTTTTATCTTTGCCATGATGACAGTAAATAATATTTTACTAGATATTTTTCAAGACATTTCTATACAGCTTAAAGTGACATTTAAAGGCTTAACTAGGTTAATTAGGTTAACTAGGCAAGTTAGGGTAATTAGGCAAGTTATCGTATAACGATGATTTGTTCTGTAGACTATCAAAAAATGTATATAGCTTAAAGGGGCTAATAATTTTGCCCTTTTATTCTAGCCGAAATAGAATAAATAAGTTAAAAAGTTAAGAAAAAATATTATCAGACATACTGTGAAAATTTCCTTGCTCTGTTAAACATCATTTGAGAAATATTTAAACAACAAAAAAGAAAAAAAGTCAAAGGGGGGCTAATAATTCTGACTTCAACTTGTTTGCTTCAAGTCAAAGTTTGTAATTTTGTGCGTCACTTTGCTAGTTGGTTTGGTTTAAGGATTATAAGGGTTTAATCATTTTAAAAGTCCCTATGGGAAAAATGAATGGACAAAACTGCTTCTGGAACTCTGCTGAAAAAAAGTGGATGGGCACTAATGCACTGTATTACTGTATATAAATATATATTGACTGTGTTTCACTGATGTTGATCATTCAGTGGCGAATGATGAATGACGTTTGTCAAAATGATACCACGAACATCAGCATATCTACAATGCCTGGCCACTATTGTGACCAAATCTTTACAAACACTCTACCAAAAGAGTGGTTATGGAGTTTACTGCTTTGAAATGACCTCACCCGGTTCGACACTGTTACTCTCCATTTGAGAAAGCAATACTCCTGGATTGCTGCTTTCCCACAATCCCCTACAAATATGTAAGTATGGGATTCCTTTTCTTTGGGGTCTGTGTTCTTTCTCTTCCTTTTTCCCTTTTTTGATTTATCTGTCTTTGTCTTTTTAAATGTTTTATCTTTTCTCCCTCTATTTTTCTCTTTCTCTCCACTCTTTGTATGCATGGATCTAATGACAAGTTCATATGCAAACTGAGTTAAAATAATACAATTAAAATGTTTGATGAATAAAAAAAAACGACTCTCTGAGTTTATTCATTCATTTTCCTTCGACTTTGTCCCTGATTATCAGAGGTCGCCACAGCGGAATGAACCGATATCTATTCTGGCATATGTTTTACGCAGCGTACGCCCTTCTAGCCACAACCCAGTACTGGGAAATACCCATACACTCTCACATTCACACTCACACACACACACACACACATAGACTATGTTTACGTAATTCACCTGTAACGAATGTCTGTGAGCTGTGGGGGAAACCAGAGCAACGAGAGGAAACCACACGAACACAGGGAGAACAACTCCGCACAGAAACACCAACTGGTCCAACCGAGACTCAATCTTCTTGCTGTGAGGAGACAGTGCTAACCACTGAGCCACTGTGCCACCATACTCTGAGTTATTGTGTGTAATTTATACCTGATATTCTGAACATGCAATAGAATCAGTCTTAACAACACTGCAATAATTACATGGATACATTAAATCAAGCAATAAAAAAGCGAATTACTGGATCTGTACAACACAAAATGTCACTGCTGTTATGTATTTGGTCTTTTCAGATCTGCTCTGACAGTCAATTAAGCTTTTACTGTTTTACGTTAGACACATTACCATCATATAATGTAACTGCATAGCTAAATGACTGCTTTTTGAAAATAATATACTTCAAAAAGTAAAAATTATACATTATTTTTCTGCTTATTATTAAAACTTTTATTTTTAGATTTAGTTCCTCACTACACTCTCAGAAATAAAGTTACAAAATCTGTCACTGGGGTGGTACCTTGTGAGAAGGTATTTTTTTCCCTTAAAGGTACTTATTAATAAATAAAAAGTACAAATGTGTACTTCATAGTACATTAAAGATACAAAAGTGAACCCTAAAGGTACAGTGTTCAGCATAATTGAGTACACCCCATTTTGAAAATGAATATTTTTATCCATTTTTTATTTTTATAATTTTATCCATCTCAGTGAATAGCCAATGTATTTTGATGCCTTTAAACAAAACAGATTTAGTAAACATATATATTTATTAAAATAATATTTTAGTCACTAAACATATTTAGAAATTGAAAGAAAATACAATTAAATTCAAGCAAAATATTGCAAAAATAAATTACAACCTACAAAATTTCAACTAAATTAAAAAATCCTTTTTTTTTTTTTAATTTAACATATAAATTTAAATGTACTAGTTTTTGGACTGTAATCGTGAGTTATTTTGTTAGATAAGCTCCAGATTTGGCTTCAGTACTGACCAATCTAATGTATACCTGTATGCACAAATATAATATTGTATAACTTCCTGTTAAAACTATTAATTTAAAAGATAGATTTGTAAGAGGTGTGCTTATATATGCTGAGCACTGAACAAAAGTGAACCTTAAAGGTACAAAAGTAAACCTTAAAAGGTATGAAATAGGGCTGCACTGATATTGCAATATTTTATTTTCCTGCGATAAATATTGCGATGTGAATCTCATAAGATAGATTGAATAGCTCTGTTTGACGGTTTTCTAAAGAGTCTAACAGTACTCATGTGCAGGAATTGAATAATCACACTGGTAAAAATGGCTTTTATTGCTTTGTCTTATTTCTAGTCCACGTCTAAAAATTCTTAGATCAAGAAAAAATAATATATTGTTTTGTTTCTTTAGAAGAAAAAAGTAAAAATTAAGAGTTTTTCCTTAAAACAAGCAAAATCATCTGCCGTTGGGTTAAGTGAAATATTCTTATTTTACTTTAAAATGTAGATATTTAGACTAGAAACATGACAAAAAATCAAAGTGAGAACATTTTTTTAGAGAATCGTATAAATTCTGTATGGGAGGTCACATGGGAAAACTAGGTTGTTGTTGGAAGTGGTGTTAGTGAGGCCAGCAGTGGGCCCTTGATCTGTGGTCTGTGTGAGTCCTAATGCCCCAGTAAAAGAGACACTATACTGTCAGTGAACACCGTCCTTTGAATGAGACGTTAAACCGAGGTCCTGACTCTCTGTGGTCATTAAACATCCTATGGCACTTTTCGTAAAGAGTAGGGTGTAACCCTGGTGTAATTCCCTCCATCATGGTCTCCCAATCATCACCATCCCCCAAACTGACTCCATCACTGTCTCTTCACTGCATTTATAGCTGGTGTGTGGTGAGCGTTGTCCTGTGGTTGCCGTCGCATCATCCAAGTGGATGCTGCACACTAGTGGTGAAGTGGGGAGACCCCACTCTCATGATTGTGAAGCGCTTTGGGTGTATGGTCACAAACAATAAATGTGTATTCAAATAAATATGAATACGCATTACTTACTATAATTCAAACTCAAAATTGCATAGCTTGCGGTGTGACTATTGAGATGTGCACATTACGATACTGATGCTGAAATGATATATTGTGCAGCCCGAGTATAAAGTGTACCCTTATGGCCCGTTTCCACAGAGTGGTACAGTGCAGTATGGTTCTGTACGGTTTTATGGCCATTTCCACTGTCAAAAGGTACCAAACAGCAAACCATACCATACCACTTTTTGGTAACTCTTTCTAAAGGTACTAATGTATCCCTGTATGATACAAAAGTGTACCTGTTGAAAAGGTACCACCTCAGTGACAGATTTTGTACCTTTACTTTTGAGAGTGTAGTTCCTCACTTTAGAAATATGATTTGGAGGTATTCTTATTTACGTGTCATTTTTACTAGTTTATTTGTTCATTAAGTTGTGTACTTCTGGGACTTTTCATTTAGAAAATGTGATCCCCATTTCAGTTATGGTTAATTTAGTGCAGGGGTGTCCAAACTCGGTCCTGGAGGGCCTATGTCCTGCAGATTTTAGCTCCAACTTGCCTCAACACACCTGCAAGGATGTTTCTAGAGAGCCTAACAAGAGCTTGATTAGCTAGCCCAGGTGTGTATGATTGGGGTTGGAACTACATTTTGCAGCACACCGGCCCTCCAGGACTGAGTTTGGGCACCCCTGATTTAGTGTAAAGACTTTAAAGCTCAGTGTCTCCAAACCATTCAGAATGTAGATAGTACATTCCAGTTTCAATGGGGTGAATATTTTTTCCTTTAAACAAGCAAAATTATCTGCCAGTGGAGTCAGTGAAATAATCTTGTTTTTGCTTTGAAATGTAGATATTTGGACTTCAACATGACAAAAATTCTAACTTGGAACATTTTTTTTTTGTGAATTGTATACATTTTAGTGTGGTTCCTCACTTTAGAATTATGATTTGGAGGTTGAAGGTATTACGTGTCATTTTTATCAGTTTGTTTGTTCATAAAGTTGTGTACATCTGGGACTTTTAATTTGGAAAACGTGATCCCATTTCAGTTACATTTAGTGTAAAGACTTTAAAGCTCAGTGTTTCAAACTCATTCAGAATGTAGATAGTACATTCCAGTTTCGAAGGGGTGATTTTTTTCCCTTAAAACAAGCAAAATCATCTGAAAGTGGAGACAGTGAAATAATCTTGTTTTTGCTTTGAAATGTAGATATTTGAACTAGAAAAATGACGAAAATTCTAAGTGGGAACTTTTTTTGGTGAATTGTATAAATTTTAGTGTAGTTCCTCACTTTAAAATTATGATTTGGAGTTTGGAGGTATTACGTGTCATTTTTATTAGTTTGTTTGTTCATAAAGTTGTGTTCATCTGGGACTTTTAATTTAGAAAATGTGATCCCATTTCAGTTATGCTACATTTAGTGTAGACTTTTAAGCTGAGTGCCTCCAAACCATTCAGAATGTTGATAGTACATTCTATTCAGAATATTTTTTCCACATTTTAATTGAACTGGAATCAAATTACATTTAATTATTAAATCATGAATTTATTTAATTGGATAATGATTTTATTGCTTAAATTATATCAATATTAAAAGTCCAGAAAAGATACAAATAAAATTGCCGTAGGTTTTACAAGTTGCTCATAGTTTGTTCAAAGGTATTATTTTTTGTTTAGTTTTGAATAAAAGAAAAAAAATCTAATTTGTTTTCAGATGTATTGTAGCCTACTGATTGTGCAAGCACACAACAAAGAAGCATAAAGCTTAAACAGCCTCTACTTATATCCACAATTCAAATTTTAGAGTACAATAAAATTCAGACAACATGATACAAGGAAAATTTATGCTCAAAAACTTGAAAAAAAGATCAACGCACTCAATTTTACAGGGTGTGAAAGAATAAATATAACCCCAGTCATTATTATGCATCACCATCTGAATAACACTGGAAATGGGGCAAAAAAGTACAGTATTAGACTGAAGCTTATGCAATAGTTTTAGCCGAACACCCACCAATGCTCTCTCTCTTTGAAACCTGACACGGTACGGTGACATCACTCAGTTTAATCCAACCCGACCGACCAAGCAAACGAGTGCGTGAGAGAACGAATGAGCAACATAAAAATGCCAGGATTTACACTGCCCTCCAACAGAATTATGCACTAATCTGCGCCTCTCCTGCCTCCATCGCCCTCTGCGACCAAGAGATTCATATCTATATATAAAATTGAATGTTATATGTAGAAGGAGAGGTGATTTACTCTGACCCCGTTCAGGTGTGTTTATGGTTGAGACATGAGAGGTGGTCAATGTTGTGGAGGCTGTAATTTAGAGAGCTTGGAATTTTCTGTGAACTGTGATTTTAAGATCAATATTTCTGTGTTGGCTTGCTGTTTCTTGTACACAAGATACGGGCTATTTTAGAGCCGGACAACAGCTTATCGAGGTTTAGCCTGTAGTTGTAATATTTTGATATCAGAAATAGTCCATTTAATTTGAGTGATTTGCAGATGAGCCTATAAGGTCTGCCCTCCCAGACACAGATTAAGACTATTCCTAGACTATAACGGATTTTCAATGTAGAGTCACCTGTGCAATGAGTGATTTGACCCACTTTTTTTTTATTCCATCTCTAAGCAACCAATCCCAGTTGTATGTTTATGGGTTTTGTGCATTCATGCTTTACCACTATAGGGAACAGATTAAAAGTCTATTCAATCCTTGAGTGAGCATCTGTATCATCTATACCTCATGGTTTTTCATGACATACAATTCAACAAAGATGGATTTGAGAATTGGGAACTTCTTTGAGGTCGTTGTGAGTCAAAATACACACAAATGTTTTATTAGAATGGTTAGTGAACAGAGTTTAATCCATTCCCCAAATCATTCAGTAATCAGTAAAAATGCAAGCCTCGAATAAGACTCATTTTTATTCATGACACTGACTTCATTCTTTTTTTTTTTACTTCTGTGATTCTGTAGTTTAATGTTTTTTTTAATCATTAAATAAAAAAGAAAAAACTGTATGGACTAGGTTGTTTCAACATCTCTGATAAGTAATAAATGTCATATATGCATTCATTCATTTTCCTTTGGCTTAGTCCCTTAATCATCAGATTATCAATTATCATTGGAGCTGAATGAACCGCCAACTATTCTTGCATATGTTTTATGTATAGGAGGCCCTTACAGCCGCAACCCAGTACTGGGAAACACCCAAACCCTCTCGCATTCACACACGCACTCATACACTATGACCAATTTAGTTTATTCAATTCACCTATAGCGCACTGTGGACTGTGGGGGGAAACCCGGAGCACGCAGTGGAAACCCACACAAACACAGGGAGAACATGCAAGCTTCACACAGAAATGCCAATTGGCCCCAGCTGGGACTCGAACCAGCAACTCTCTTGCTGTGAGGTGACAGTGCTAACCACTGAGCCACCGTGCCACCACATGTCATAGTCAATTTTAAAGATTTTGAGGCGTCTGTAGTCTTGAAAGACACAGAGTAGGCTATAATGAGTGATGAGCTCAGTTATCACTTGCTCAACTATTGTCTTTGATGATGTATTTACGCATGTAAAAAAGTTGTCTAAAAACTGGCTCTTATGCCAGAACTTGGATAAATATGCATTCTCTCAGTGGCATTGTGATGAAAATGAGCCCACCAGTTCATTTTCAGGGGGAGAAATGTGAGTTAATGTGAGAGAAAGCCCTACTGTAGGGAATTTTTACATTTTTACCCTAAGTAATGTGTAGTTTGGCGGTTGTACTGCATGTTTATTTCATGTTCATATTTCAGGGATTTTCAAAGTCCGGACCCACCTCCTTAATCTATATTTTAAGAGCAGTACATTGAAAAAAAATGCTTGTTGCAAACAATTCATATAAGCTAAATTTAAACCAACCAATTCAGTTGAACATTACTAAATTTAAATGGAGTTAACTTGTTAACAAAGGTTCGGCAGCGGAACAACGCCTCACTTGCCTCCTTAACCAATCACCTACTCCCTAAAACTTATTTAAGGCAGACCAGCCCTCTAGCACTGTTCTTCTCATTCCTTCGAACCCACCCTCCTTCCCTCTATTTCCTTGCTTCCCATACACAATTCTATAACCCTCTCTTCCCTCCTAGGTTGAATTGGTGGGGGTCCAGTCACATACTGTACAAACATATTACAGAGAGGGTTTCCCCACTCTGAGTCTCTGGGCATCATCGTAGGACGCCCGATCAACCTACCTACCTGTTCACTGTTTATCCTCTTATTTCCCTTCCTCTTCATCCCACTGTTCTCTTACCATCCCCTTCATCCTTACATCACTACATATAACACAGTTGAAGTCAGAATTATTAGCCCCCCTAAATTATTCACCCCCTTTTTATTTTTTTCCCTAATTTCTGTTGAACAGAGAGAAGTTTTTTCAACACATTTCTAAACATAATAGTTTTAATAACTCATTTCTAATAACTGATTTATTTTATCTTTGTCATGATGACAGTAAATAATATTTTACTAGATATTTTCAAGACACTTCTAAACAGCTTAAAGTGACATTTAAAGGCCTAACTAGGTTAATTAGGTTAACTAGGCAGGTTAGGGTAATTAGGCAAGTTATTGTATAATGATGGTTTGTTCTGTAGACTATTGAAAAAAATTAGCTTAAAGGGGCTAATAATTTTGTCCCAAAAATAGTTTTTAAAAAATTCAAAACTGCTTTTATTTTAGCCGAAATAAAACAAATAAGACTTTATTCAGAAGAAACAATATTATCAGACATACTGTGAAAATTTCCTTGCTCTGTTAAACATTTTGGAAATATTTAAAAAAGAAAAGAAATTCAAAAGTCTATAATAAATTCTGGCTCAAAGTGTGGAGTGGTCTATGCTGGTGAATTGTTTGTTTAAATTCAGCCCATATAAATTGTTTGCAACCACTTAAAAAAAAAATAATCCAATGAATATTTTTTTTGTGTAATTGTGTAAAAAAGTTTAAAAGTGTGGATTTACATCTTTGATCAATGGATGTTAAATTTATCATTTTGTTAGTATTGAATTTTTTTTAATAAAAAAAAAAAAAAAAAAAAAAAAAGTATTGAAATTTTTTTTTCAGCGATAATCTGTGACATCAGCGTATGACACTTGTTGAAACTGGGAGATACTTTGCGCAGTGAGCATTTCAGTGGGTGAAGATGTCAGTTTCCAGAACAGAAAAGCTGATGAAGAATATTGAGTTGTCAAAGATGATTGGACAGAGAGGTACACATTCATTTTTTTTTGCTACAATAATAATACAACAAGAGCTGTTGGAGATGTAAAGTGTAAATGAAAACACCAACATGAAACAGAAGTTATACTGTAATAATTCAAGCATTATATTATATTATATTATATTATATTATATTATATTATATTATATTATATTATATTATATTATATTATATTATATTATATTATATTATATTATATTATATTATGTGGGACAGTGGCTAAGTGGTTAGCACAGTTTCCTCACAGAGTAATTGGTGGTTCATCCCACATAGCAAATGTTTTTTTTGGCCCACCTCCGGTCCACACAATAACTTTTCCTTCGGCCCAGGTACCGCAAAAAATGACGGCCCTGAAGTGGTCCATAACTGGATTAAAGACAAGGGCCACACATGGGCCATAACCGGCCTGAATCTCAGCCAATTTATCACCCTTAACTGGCCCTGAACTGGGCCAAAACATGTTTATTATTGGTACCAATTCTCAGCTATAAGTTTATACTTTAACCAGAAACCCCAAAAACTGAGCCATAACCAAGCCTAATGTTACCTAAACAATGTGACCAATCACTACACTGATCTGGGCCACACACCTCCCATCCACAACTGGCCCAAATGTAGTTTGTCGTCATGCATGCAGTGCCATCATTGCCATGCATGGCCCACATTCGGCTGACATTATGCGTGCCAGTGCCGGCAACACGCCAGCAGTGCCATAATGAGGCCACATTTGGGCCAAGACCGTTTGCTACTGTATGTGGAATACCGCTGTGGCAATTCCTGATAATGCAAGGAATAAGCTGAAGGAAAGTGAGTTAGTGAGTCAGTATGTTTAAAGTGACTGTATTTCAGTTTTATTTGGATTAACATGACAAAATAACACCCGGTTACAGGATTTATGACTGTTAGCAGAACTGAAGGTCAGAATATAGGCTACTATAAACGCATCACAGACGATGACACAATATCATGAAACAGAAGTGTCATCATTAGTTGATACAGCCACTCTGGAGAGGCACAGAATGAGGAATACAATGAGCCAGACAACTGTTCTCGAATAACTCTACTCTCAAATCAGAGGATATTTCTAGTTTGCATGTACTGTTAAATACAAATGCTGCTCGCACTTACAGAAATGTATGATACTGAATACAACTAGTCTGGAAGGACACAACTGAGGATGAACAAAAAATTATCCCAATCCATCATTCTACTACTGCACGTCATGATTTTCCCAAGTACGATGCAATCCTGGATTAACATCTATGTTGATCCTAAAACATCAATTTCAGGGGGGAATAATAGTTAAATAACAATCTTGTAGAAGTGCATAAACCTAACCGTAAGCCTAAACTTAACATAAACGGTAAATGCATCCCTTAATTCTGATTGGCTGATTGGAATGTTGTTCTAGGATCAACATAGATGTTAATCCAGGAACATGTCCTACTTGTCGAAATCAGGTTAGCGAGTGATGACTACTAATCTGTGATATGGAAGGCAAATGGGTAATTTATGATTTGATTGTTTATGCTAAAAAATAGTAGCCTACTAATAAATCTTATTGGGATAATTCACTCCAAAATGAGAATTCGATAATCATTTACTCATCCACCACTTGTTCCAAAGTTTGAGTTTCTCTCTTTATTTTCCAGTTCTTCTATCAAACACAAATGATAATAATCTGAAGAATGCTGGAAAAAAGCAGCCATTGACTTCCATAGTATTTGTTGTTCTAACTATAGATGTCCATAGCTGCTTTGTACCAACATATCTTATTTTGTCTTCACCATAAGAAAGAAATTCATAAAGGTTTAGGACCACTTTTGTGTGAGTACAATACATGGTAAAGAAATGTTTACTTTTGGAGGAAATATTCCTTTATTCTGCAGTGTAATGAAATGTACAGTACACTCACCGGCCACATTATTAAATACACTTTACTAGTACCGGGTTGGACCCCCTTTTGCCTTCAGAACTGCCTTAATCTGTCATGACATAGATTCAACAAGGTACTGGAAAAATTCCTCAGAGATTTTGGTCCATATTGACATGATAGCATCACGCATTTGCTGCAGATTTGTAGGCTGCACATCCATGATGCAAATCTTTCGTTCCACCACATCCCAAAGGTACTCTATTGGATTGAGATCAGGTGACTGTAGAGGCCATTTGAGTACAGTGAACTCATTGTCATGTTCAAGAAATCAGTCTGATATGATTCACGCTTTATGCCATGGCGTGTTATTCTGCTGGAAGTAGCCATCAGAAGATGGGTACACTGTGGTCATAAAGGGATGGACATGGTCAGCAACAATACTCAGGTAGGCTGTGGCATTGACACAACGCTCAATTGATACTAATGAGCCCAAAGTGTGCCAAAAAAAAAAAATCACATTACACCACCACCACCACCACCAGCCTAAACCATTGATACAAGACAGTATGGTTACATGCTTCATTCATGATGTTGATGCCAAATTCTGACTCATCATTCAACTGTCGCAGCAGGAATTGAGACTCATCAGACCAGGCAACGTTTTTCCAATCTTCTATTGTAAAATTTTAGTGAGCCTGTGTGAATTGTAGCCTCAGTTTCCTGTTCTTAGCTAACTGTAGTGGCTCCCGGTGTGGTCGTCTGCTGCTGTAGCCGATCAGTCTCAATGTTGGATGTCTTGTGTGTTCAGAGATGCTCTTCTGCATAACTAAGTTAACGAGTGGTTATTTGAGTTACTGTTGCCTTTCTAGCAGCTCCAACCAGTCTGGCCATTCTTCTCTGACCTCTGGCATCAACAAGGCATTTGTGCTCACTGAACTGCAGCTCACTAGATATTTTCTCTTTTTTGGACCATTCTCTGTAAACCCTAGAGATGGTTGTGCATGAAAGCCCATCTGGCACCAACAACCATCATGTTCAAAGTCACTTAAATCACCTTTCTTCCACATCCTGATGCTCGGTTTGAACTGCAGCAGATCGTCTTGACCATGTCTACATGCCTAAATGCAATGAGTTGCTGCCATGTGATTGGCTGATTAGAAATTTGCATTAACGAGCAGTTGGAATGGTGTACCTAATAAAGTGGCTGGTTAGTGTAATATTGTCAGAATATCTCTAGAATGTTTAAAAATGCTTTGGTGTAGATTTAAAATATAGCCAAAGGGGCATGTTGCCAAACAGCCAAATCCTCTTGGGTAGTGGCAGGCCAAAATAAAAAAAGGCTCTGTTGGATTAATCCTCAAGAAACACTAAGCAAACAATTTACATAGATTTATTTCTTTGCACTTTAGAGAAAACTGCTAAGTGACAATGCTGTGTCAACACACTATTTAAACATGCTCTCTTTCATAACCTCTCGCCCCAGATCCGTCACCACTCTTTGCTCTGGGACTTCATGTTTTATGAATAAAGTACTGGCTGTAGACATTTATTTTCTTGAAACCTGTTAGAACTTGTGCTGCTGCGCAATGTGATGTTCTTCACTTCAATGCAAATGTAGTTTAAACTATGCCTGTGATATTGGTAAATAATATTTATTTATATAAATGTTTGTACGTTTCCCAGAGATGGGTTGCAGCTGAAAGGGCATCCGCTGCGTAAAACGTGCCGGATAAGTTGGCGGTTCATTCCGCTGTGGCGACCCCGGATTAATAAAGGGACTAAACCGAAAATAAAATAAAGGAATGAATGAATGAATGTTTGTACGACCCTAAATGGCATATCTATGTGTCACATGATTCTTCACAAATCATTTTAATATATGATCATTTGCTGGTGGCTCAGTGGTTAGCACTGTTGCCTTACAGCAAGAAGTTCGCTGGTTCGAGTCCCGGCTGGGTCAGTTGGCATTTCTGTGTGGAGTTTGCATGTTCTCCCCGTGTTGCCGTGGGTTTCCTCCGGGTGCTCCAGTTTCCCCCACAGTCCAGACATGCGCTATAGGTGAACTGAATAATCTAAATTGGCCGTAGTGTGTATGTGTGTCAAAGTGTGAATGCAAGAGTGTATTGGGTGTTTCTCAGTGTTGGGTTGCGGCTGGAAGGGCATCCAAATGCTGGATAAGTTGGCGGTTCATTCTGCTGTGGCGACCCCTGATTAATAAAGGGACTAAGCCGAAAAGAAAATGAATGAATGAATGATTTGGTGCTCAGGTACTGGAAACAGATGTGGTGCTTCATATTGTTTGGGTTTACCATGACACACAACCATTTAAAGTTTTTAATTAAGTTAATAATTCATATAAATTCATAATAAGAAATATTATTATTAATTGAGTAGCCTGCTATGTATAACATAATAACTGAACAGTTTATGATCATATGATGACTCTTGAAAAAGTGATGGCTCATGAAAATTCAGCTCTGTCATCACAGAAATAAATTACATTTTAAAATAAATTGAATTAAAAAAGAAGAAAAAAAATATAGAATGCATATATTATGCATACAAATTTAAAGCAGAGATAAAACAATAATAAAAAACTGCTTAAATATTTTGAATCTATGAGACAGATGAGATATTTAGCAGTGGATTTTTATTTCATTATATTTTATTTTTATGTCACCCTCTGTGTTTTGAGAAATTCATCTGTTGCTTTCTAAAATGAATGAACGTCCAGTTAGATGTGAATGGGACGTGCAGCAAGTCACATGACAGAGCATGCATCATCCAGATTGGTGGCTGTTGCTTAGTGGCAGCCATGTTGATTTGTGAATCACGCAAACATTCACACAGCCACTCAAATGACTTGCAGTCTTGACAGGTGAGTAATATATTGGCAGATTAATTAAAATGTAGATTTACCGAGGCACAGTTTCAGTTTTCAATCCAAGAAGATGGCCTTCGGCAGTATGCAATCCTGTTTCACACCACATGTTTTGTGCTTACAGCGAGTGTTGTGATTTCACAATAAATGTTTCTCAGCAGACCACAATAAACTGTGATTTTACGTTTACTGTATTAGAAAGTGCCTTATACAGGAAAGCTATCCTGGTCCTATTAAAATAAATTATATTTTCCAACCTTTTAATAAGAATTTAGTTAAGAAATATGGATGCAAATATTTGACATTTCCTCTTCCTCCAAAATATAAAGAAGTACATTTTAAAATTATGTATGATTTTTACCCTGCAAAGGAGTTTTTGAGAAAAAGATTTAATGTGAATTGTAATGTTTGCCAATTCAGCAATAGTGATATTGAAACTGTTGAACATCTATTTCTTCATTGTAATTTGGTTAATCCTTTCTGGTCTGATGTGGGCAACTGGATAAAGGAATATATTTCAATGTTTCCTTCTATTTGTTGGGACGTTGTGAAATTTGAAGTACATTTGAACAACAAAGATGATGACTTGACTGCAAATTGTTTACTTATTTTACTTAAATTCTTCATTCATTAATGCAAAATTTTGAAGACAGCTCCTCAATTGATTACATTAAAATGGAGTTTGTCACCTATGTAGAGGCTTTAAAAATAACGAAGGGTGAGAAGGCTAAACAATTGTATGATTTGTTTCAAGAATATAGTTTTATTTGACCCCTTAAAGAGTTTCAGTTTAATGTCTGCACAGTATGTTGTTCTTTTTGTTGTTGTTGTTCTTCTTATACATTTTTGTTTGTTTGTTTTGTGTAATTGTATGGCTTTATATTTGATTCTTGTGTATCTGACATGTATCAGTCAGTTTGTGAAAGATTATGTTGGAATTGAGTTTGGCCTAAATTGTTATGTTTTTGAAAGGAAAAAATAAATAAATAAATATATATATATATATATATATATATATATATATATATATATATATATATATATATATATATATATAGATATAGATATATTATGTAAGCACAATATGTAGTCATTATGATGAAGATTATCATCACAAGAAAATAATGAGAAGTCAATATTAACGTTATTAAATGGATAGTTTGCCAAAAGCGAAAATAAATCAATAAATAAATAAACAAACAGAAATTTTTGGGTTAGCATGTTGCATGTTCATTGAATAACATCCATAAATTATGGAATTGTTATATGTGTGGGCAATTAAATATTATTACAATCTCGGTTGTGTTTTGAAATATAGCTGAGAAGGAGATAGAGGTAAAGTTGGTTTTATATTCGCACATTCGCTCATTTAGAAGTTTATATTTTGTTTACCATGTTACTTTGAATATTCGATCGGAATTAACATGCAAGTATGACTTCAAAACAACACCAACACTATCTAATTGACTGTAAACAATGTTGTACTTTGATAGTCATTGGCTGCTTATATGATTTCCTTATTTAGAATTTGCAAAGAATACTTTTCTGAAATTATAATATTAAGGAGAATGTCTGATTATACGAATATAAAACCAACTTTACCTCTATGAGAAGGAGATTGATCGTATTTACATCTAAAATAAGTTATACTTGAATGATTAAAAAAAAAACAGGTGCATATTTAACTCCATTGTTTTATATTACTTCATAAAAGCCTGTAATGAAATAGGTTTGCAGTGAATTGCAAATGTGATGAATTTAATGCTCTAATATAGGCTCAGTGGTGAAATTCCTCAGGCACCACAGTGGTGAAGTGTGCATTGTGAAGCCTGCAAGCCATTAATATTCAAATATTAAAAGAAATGATATGCAGTTTATGCTAATTTTGCAAGCGGTGTGAAACAGGCCTAAGGGATCGTTATTCATGCAGTCTAAAAACTGGATGTAATTTTATTAATTTTTTTGTTAAATCGCACACAATAAATCACAGTTAGTGTTTTAATGCCAATTAACTACTCTAGTCAATTAATTATCATTTAAATGCAGCTACATATGATGTAGAATAAACTGTACATACTATAATAGAGTAACTTGTGGAGCCTGACTGCATGTGAGACACGTTGCACCCACATTTTGGCTTGAGCCTGTGATAAAAATACATAATTCTCTGTTTTCTGTGCATGACAGATTGAGCTGAGCGATTGCCAATACACGTTTCATATGATTTTGTTTCTCTTCTTGCATTCTTCCACCTTCTATGTTTCTCAATCCTTTCGAAGGACGGCAATTCACCCACACACCATCAACCAAGTGAATGACTATCTGAACTCGGCTTGGCTTCATCGCTCTCAGTGGTGAAGATGGATTGCATTCGTAGACACGAAGAGCGGGAGAAAAAGTATGGGTGAGAGCCAGAATACTGTGAGGTTATGCGTAGACCAAAATGAATATGTAAAAGTTTGCATGTCAAACCAGGCGTTCACTTAATTCCACGGTCCTTTTATAATTTCACTATGAATTGAAGTAAATCTGACAGACCCCTTTAATACCTGATTTAAACATCCGAGTTCCTTTTGTGCTGTTTGTGTCTTACTCTCTCTCTATCTTTATCTCTCTACTAGTTTAAAACATCTGGGGTTTTTAGAGCGAGTCCATGGGAAACGATCTCTCGGCAAGGAAAGACGTTTTATCATTTGGAGGAATGGATGCACTGCATGATCCACTGTTTAGGTGAGAAATGCTCATTTCTACAAAGTCAGAAACATCTTTCTGTGTCATGGGCAAATTTATAGTTTTAAATAACGGCAGGGTTTTCACGGGTCAGGAAATCTTTGGAACATCAAGGAATTTTTAAAAGTTCCATTCCAAATACTAAATCGTCACCTTAGAATTATATTTTTCTATCTGACATTTTTGTCAAATTGAGTTATTGACATATTCTTATTAAATGACAACTTATTTACATTATGGGATGTTTTTTTACAAGTTGTTTACATTTTAAGACTTTTTATTTAAAAAAACAAATGTTACACACATACTGTTTGCTATATTGAATGCAAAAACTTTGAAGCTCAATATCTCAAAATCATTAAGAACGCAGATAGAACCCTATAATTCCAAGGTGACGAAATGTCAGGAAATATTCAAAATCTGAATATTTTTGCTTGTTGCTTTAAAGTAAATGTTACTTTCCATTTATTAATATACATATTTGTACTTTTTCTTGTTGTCGTTGTTGTTGTTTCATACCTATTGTTATTGCTTAGTCTATTTTCCAGCTCCATTTTTATTCCTTTCACGCTAATCAACTTGCAGCCACTTAAGTCAAATGCAGACTGTACACTCTTAGGAAGAAAAATGATACAATGTTGTACCAAAGAAGGTACAAACCCTTGTCACTGGGGCAGCACCTTTTTATGGAACAGAATTGTACCTTAAGACAAAGAAACAGATTTGTACCATTGCAGTTTGTACCTGTAAGGACATGATTTGTACCATGGGAAACCAAAATGTACCTTTGATTTTTGAAACCTGCAGATACAATATTGTACATTCATCAAGGGTACAAATCAGATGCATAAAGGCACCACTACAGTGACAAGACACTTTGTACCTTAACAGTGTCAAATGTGTTCCTTCGAGAACTATTTAAAGACATTTTGCTGTATCCAAAATGTGTCAATTTATTTTCAGTAAATATAAAACATCAAATACATTTTTAAACAATGTTTTTAAAAAAAGGTTTCATTTTGTGTAAATGCAGATTTTCAATTTACAATAAAGAATAAAAAATACTTTACCATAAATCAAAAGATCTATTTTAGCTAAACATTTCACAACACTTTTTACAAAAAGTGACAGAAACACTTTCTCCCATGTACAATATAAAATAAAATTCACTCTGATTTTTAAACAATATCTTTGTAATCACTTAAAAGTTAATTTAATTTACTTAATTTTAAAATAGAAATATAATTATGCAAAAGTATTGTAACGAGATATGCACAATATTTGATTAGTTTTACAGTACTAAAATGTCTGCATGAACCTTTTACATAGGCAGGACTTTTAACAGCTCACATGTGTAGTGGATAGCAAACGCCAAAAGATGCGGATATCAATAATGAAAATGTATTTATCAGAAAATTCTTTCCAAATGTTTATTAAAAATGCCTTAAATGTTTAGTTTACAATATCTATAGTTTTGTTTTACCAGTTGTTTTATATTATAGAACTCAATAATTAATGGTTATGAGTTTCTTTAAACATATGCTTTTAAATGATTCATGTTTAATATGGAATTTATTCATAAAATCACTTTGCCTTTCCAGTCATATTTATTTTCATAGATATTGTAATAAAGGAGTTGTCCAACACTTATGTACCTTTTTTATGAGAACAATTATGTACCTTAATTTCAACATAAACAGTGCAGAACAGTATCATAAGAGATCTCTTCTTTACCATATAAGGTACAAATTTTACAAAGGTACAAAACTGTTTTTTAAGGAACATTATTAGTACCCACCGTTTATCTTTTTTTCTGAGAGTGTACCAGATTGTACCTGTTAATTAAGCCAAACATGTCAGGATAATATAAATTTTAAGAGCGTTGTCTTTAAAATGATCACTTTAAAACTGGATGTTAAAATATAAAGGACAGTTTCTGTGTCCGACGATCGGGCTGTCGTGGTCCTAACCTTCGACCACCACCCGTTCCACAGTGCACCGGCCCCTTACGGCTCCCCCTGTAGGTGGTGGGCCTGCGGGAGGATGGTCCCACGTCGCTCTTTTGGGCTAAGCCCGGCCGGGTTCCGTGGGAAAATACCCGGCCACCAGGCGCTCGCTTACGAGCCCCAACCCCAGGCCTGGCTCCAGGGTGGGGCCCCGGCTGTGCCATACCGGGCGACGTCACGATCTTTGACAGTCTTTTACTCATAAGGGGTTTTTGAACCGCACTTAGTCTGACCTGTCACCTAAGACCTTTTTGCCTTGGGAGACCCTACCAGGGCCATTAGCCCCCGACAACATAGCTCTTAGGATCACTCAGGCACACAAACCCCTCCACCACGATAAGGTGGCGGTTCATGGAGGAGAATATAATATAAAGGACAGAAAAGATAAATGTAAAATCTGTAAAACTACTATTGAGTTATCAAAATGGGAGACGAAGAACTTCACAGACACACAAACAGTTAGTTTAATGTCCATGTATGCTGCTTTTAAATGCATGTGGGAAGCTTATACAATACTTCCAAGTCAGATGTTTAATATATTGTAACATCACTCCTAAAAGTTTCCCAATAAGCATGTTTTTAGATTAAGAATGAAATACTTGACGTGCACAGCACATAAAAAAAGTTTTAAACTCCCCAAACATGACTACACTTACATATGTATTTAAAATCTGCATTAACATAACTTGAATTTACTCGTATGGTGAAGCATACAGGGCGGCACTGTGGCTCAGTGGTTAGCACTGTTGCCTCAAATCAAATCACTTTTATTGTCACATCATCAGCAGCACGTGTACTATGATGAGTGAAAAGCTTAGGTGCTGGCTCCAGACAGTGTAAAATACAACAACATACTCCCAAAAAACAAAACAATATACAACTGACAATGTTGACAGTAATAGGTATAAGACAATGAATAGGTGTACACATAGTCTGACTGTTGGTGGGAAGTTATTGTAGGCAATATTGTTTTAGGTACGGGTTGGTTAAAGCGCAGTGCATGTTACATCTTGATGATATGCAGTGATTGGTATGGAAAGAGTTTGTGTGAGGTGTGTTAAGTGTTTATTAGCCCGATAGTCTGTGGAAAGAATCTTTCCTTTAGTCGGCTGGTGCATGAGCGGATGCTGCGGAACTGTCTGCCTTAGGGTAGCAGAGAGAAAATCTATGGTTTGGGTCACAGCAAGAAGGTTGTGGGTTCGGGTTCCAGCTGGGCCAGTTGGCATTTCTGTTTGGAGTTTGCATGTTCTCCCTGTGTTTGTGTGTGGTTGTTTTCCTTCGTGTTTCCCCCACAGTCCAAAGACATGCACTATAGGTGAATTAAATAAACTAAATTAGCCGTAGTGTATTAATGTGTGAATGAGTGGGTATTTCCCAGTACTGGGTTGCAGCTGGAAGGATACATGCTGGAATAGTTGGCGGTTCAATCCGCTGTGGTGACCTCTGAAATAGAGACTAAGCCAAAGGAAAATGAATGAATGAATGAATGAATGAATGTGAAGCATATAGTTCATTGGCCAGACAACACTACAGCAGCTATTTAACAGTAAATTATATAACCCATTCTATAGAGCAGGGTTTCCATTCCGTTTCAAATCAACATGTTACCACATCATCACAACTTCTGAATTTAGAGCATCTCTAGAACCTAAAATGCTTTCCTCATGTATTGTAAATACAACATTTTGTTTTAACATTGAATGAAAATAAGTGAGACGAGACTGCATTCTGTTATTATTATGTTTCTTGTTTGCTCTGATTGTTGTATGTGAGAATTCACATCTTGATCTCACATGGAAATATATTTCTTGATTTAGTAAATCGGTGACTAATTCTTATGAATAATTACAAACTTTAGAAAGCTTTTATATTTTTAAAAAGCAAACAACTGAAGTATAATGCAGTGTTTCAGGTAATCATCAATTAGGCTAATAATTTACAAAAGACAACAGAATCGTGTAATCAGGATATTAAAATAAAGAAAAAAACTCACATTTCAAAGACCACTAACAACTTCACTGAGTAACAGTCACGACATAATAACACATCCATAACTCAGCAGGGTTTGTCATGTTTTTGGGTTCCCTTGAAATATTTCTGTGTTACGTGGACATTTGCATTTGTCTTGTGACCAAATGCAGCACGTTTCTTCAGTTGTTTGTGTTGTGCACAAATGCAGCACGTTTCTTCAGTTGTTTGTGTTGTGACCAAATGCAGCACGTTTCTTAAATTGTTTGTGTTGTGACCAAATGCAGCGCATTTCTTCAGTTGTTGGTGTTGTGACCAAATGCAGCACATTTCTTCAGTTGTTTGTGTTGTGACCAAATGCAGCGCGTTTCTTCAGTTGTTTGTGTTGTGACCAAAAGCAGCGCGTTTCTTCAGTTGTTTGTGTTGTGACCAAATGCAGCGTGTTTCTTCAGTTGTTTGTGTTGTGACCAAATGCAGCACGTTTCTTCAGTTGTTTGTGTTGTGACCAAATGCAGCGCGTTTCTTCAGTTGTTTGTGTTGTGACCAAATGCAGCGCGTTTCTTCAGTTGTTTGTGTTGTGACCAAATGCAGCACGTTTCTTCAGTTGTTTGTGTTGTGACCAAATGCAGCGCGTTTCTTCAGTTGTTTGTGTTGTGACCAAATGCAGCACGTTTCTTCAGTTGTTTGTGTTGTGACCAAATGCAGCGCGTTTCTTCAGTTGTTTGTGTTGTGACCAAATGCAGCGCGTTTCTTCAGTTGTTTGTGTTGTGACCAAATGCAGTGTGTTTCTTCAGTTGTTTGTGTTGTGCACAAATGCAGCACGTTTCTTCAGTTGTTTGTGTTGTGACCAAATGCAGCACGTCTCTACAGTTGTTTGTGTTGTGACCAAATGCAGCACGTTTCTTCAGTTGTTTGTGTTGTGACCAAATGCAGCACGTTTCTTCAGTTGTTTGTGTTGTGACCAAAAGCAGCGCGTTTCTTCAGTTGTTTGTGTTGTGACCAAATGCAGCACGTTTCTTCAGTTGTTTGTGTTGTGACCAAATGCAGCACGTTTCTTCAGTTGTTTGTGTTGTGACCAAATGCAGCGCGTTTCTTCAGTTGTTTGTGTTGTGACCAAATGCAGCGCGTTTCTTCAGTTGTTTGTGTTGTGACCAAATGCAGTGTGTTTCTTCAGTTGTTTGTGTTGTGCACAAATGCAGCACGTTTCTTCAGTTGTTTGTGTTGTGACCAAATGCAGCACATTTATTCAGTTGTTTGTGTTGTGACCAAATTCAGCACATTTATTCAGTTGTTTGTGTTGTGACCAAATGCAGCGCGTTTCTTCAGTTGTTTGTGTTGTGACCAAATGCAGCATGTTTCTTCAGTTGTTTGTGTTGTGACCAAATGCAGCACGTTTCTTCAGTTGTTTGTGTTGTGACCAAATGCAGTGTAATCTTCAGTTGTTTGTGTTGTGACCAAATGGAGCACGTTTCTTCAGTTGTTTGTGTTGTGACCAAATGCAGCGCGTTTCTTCAGTTGTTTGTGTTGTGACCAAATGCAGCACAATTCTTCAGTTGTTTGTGTTGTGACCAAATGCAGCGCGTTTCTTCAGTTGTTTGTGTTGTGACCAAATGCAGTGTGTTTCTTCAGTTGTTTGTGTTGTGCACAAATGCAGCACGTTTCTTCAGTTGTTTGTGTTGTGCACAAATGCAGCACGTTTCTTCAGTTGTTTGTGTTGTGACCAAATGCAGCACGTTTCTTCAGTTGTTTGTGTTGTGACCAAATGCAGCACGTTTCTTCAGTTGTTTGTGTTGTGCACAAATGCAGCACGTTTCTTCAGTTGTTTGTGTTGTGACCAAATGCAGCGCGTTTCTTCAGTTGTTTGTGTTGTGACCAAATGCAGCACAATTCTTCAGTTGTTTGTGTTGTGACCAAATGCAGCACGTTTCTTCAGTTGTTTGTGTTGTGACCAAATGCAGCACGTTTCTTCAGTTGTTTGTGTTGTGACCAAATGGAGCACGTTTCTTCAGTTGTTTGTGTTGTGACCAAATGCAGCGCGTTTCTTCAGTTGTTTGTGTTGTGACCAAATGCAGCGTGTTTCTTCAGTTGTTTGTGTTGTGACCAAATGCAGCACGTTTCTTCAGTTGTTTGTGTTGTGACCAAATGCAGCGTGTTTCTTCAGTTGTTTGTGTTGTGACCAAATGCAGCACAATTCTTCAGTTGTTTGTGTTGTGACCAAATGCAGCGCGTTTCTTCAGTTGTTGGTGTTGTGCACAAATGCAGCGCGTTTCTTCAGTTGTTTGTGTTGTGACCAAATGCAGCACGTTTCTTCAGTTGTTTGTGTTGTGACCAAATGCAGCGCGTTTCTTCAGTTGTTTGTGTTGTGACCAAATGCAGCGCGTTTCTTCAGTTGTTTGTGTTGTGACCAAATGCAGCGCGTTTCTTCAGTTGTTTGTGTTGTGCACAAATGCAGCGCGTTTCTTCAGTTTTTTGTGTTGTGACCAAATGCAGCACGTTTCTTCAGTTGTTTGTGTTGTGCACAAATGCAGCACATTTCTTCAGTTGTTTGTGTTGTGACCAAATGCAGCACCTCTCTTCAGTTGTTTGTGTTGTGACCAAATGCAGCGCGTCTCTTCAGTTGTTTGTGTTGTGACCAAATGCAGCACGTTTCTTCAGTTGTTTGTGTTGTGACCAAATGCAGCGCGTTTCTTCAGTTGTTTGTGTTGTGACCAAATGCAGCGTGTTTCTTCAGTTGTTTGTGTTGTGACCAAATGCAGCACGTTTCTTCAGTTGTTTGTGTTGTGACCAAATGCAGCGCGTTTCTTCAGTTGTTTGTGTTGTGACCAAATGCAGCGCGTTTCTTCAGTTGTTTGTGTTGTGACCAAATGCAGTGTGTTTCTTCAGTTGTTTGTGTTGTGCACAAATGCAGCACGTTTCTTCAGTTGTTTGTGTTGTGACCAAATGCAGTGTGTTTCTTCAGTTGTTTGTGTTGTGACCAAATGGAGCACGTTTCTTCAGTTGTTTGTGTTGTGACCAAATGCAGCACGTTTCTTCAGTTGTTTGTGTTGTGACCAAATGCAGTGTGTTTCTTCAGTTGTTTGTGTTTAGACCAAATGGAGCACGTTTCTTCAGTTGTTTGTGTTGTGACCAAATGCAGCACGTTTCTTCAGTTGTTTGTGTTGTGACCAAATGCAGCACAATTCTTCAGTTGTTTGTGTTGTGACCAAATGCAGCACGTTTCTTCAGTTGTTTGTGTTGTGACCAAATGCAGCACAATTCTTCAGTTGTTTGTGTTGTGACCAAATGCAGCACGTTTCTTCAGTTGTTTGTGTTGTGACCAAATGCAGCGCGTTTCTTCAGTTGTTTGTGTTGTGACCAAATGCAGCACGTTTCTTCAGTTGTTTGTGTTGTGCACAAATGCAGCGCGTTTCTTCAGTTGTTTGTGTTGTGACCAAATGCAGCACGTTTCTTCAGTTGTTTGTGTTGTGCACAAATGCAGCACATTTCTTCAGTTGTTTGTGTTGTGACCAAATGCAGCACGTCTCTTCAGTTGTTTGTGTTGTGACCAAATGCAGCGCGTCTCTTCAGTTGTTTGTGTTGTGACCAAATGCAGCACGTTTCTTCAGTTGTTTGTGTTGTGACCAAATGCAGCGCGTTTCTTCAGTTGTTTGTGTTGTGACCAAATGCAGCACGTTTCTTCAGTTGTTTGTGTTGTGCACAAATGCAGCGCGTTTCTTCAGTTGTTTGTGTTGTGACCAAATGCAGCACGTTTCTTCAGTTGTTTGTGTTGTGCACAAATGCAGCACATTTCTTCAGTTGTTTGTGTTGTGACCAAATGCAGCACGTCTCTTCAGTTGTTTGTGTTGTGACCAAATGCAGCGCGTCTCTTCAGTTGTTTGTGTTGTGACCAAATGCAGCACGTTTCTTCAGTTGTTTGTGTTGTGACCAAATGCAGCGCGTTTCTTCAGTTGTTTGTGTTGTGACCAAATGCAGCACGTTTCTTCAGTTGTTTGTGTTGTGACCAAATGCAGCACGTCTCTTCAGTTGTTTGTGTTGTGACCAAATGCAGCGCGTCTCTTCAGTTGTTTGTGTTGTGACCAAATGCAGCACGTTTCTTCAGTTGTTTGTGTTGTGACCAAATGCAGCGTGTTTCTTCAGTTGTTGGTGTTGTGCACAAATGCAGCGCGTTTCTTCAGTTGTTTGTGTTGTGACCAAATGCAGCACGTTTCTTCAGTTGTTTGTGTTGTGACCAAATGCAGCACATTTCTTCAGTTGTTTGTGTTGTGACCAAATGCAGCACGTTTCTTCAGTTGTTTGTGTTGTGACCAAATGCAGCACATTTCTTCAGTTGTTTGTGTTGTGACCAAATGCAGCGCGTTTCTTCAGTTGTTTGTGTTGTGACCAAATGCAGCATGTTTCTTCAGTTGTTTGTGTTGTGACCAAATGCAGCACGTCTCTTCAGTTGTTTGTGTTGTGACCAAATGCAGCACGTTTCTTCAGTTGTTTGTGTTGTGACCAAATGCAGCGCGTTTCTTCAGTTGTTGGTGTTGTGCACAAATGCAGCACGTTTCTTCAGTTGTTTGTGTTGTGACCAAATGCAGCACATTTATTCAGTTGTTTGTGTTGTGACCAAATGCAGCGCGTTTCTTCAGCTGTTTGTGTTGTGACCAAATGCAGCACGTTTCTTCAGCCGTTGGTGTTGTGACCAAATGCAGTGTGTTTCTTCAGCTGTTGGTGTTGTGACCAAATGCAGCACGTTTCTTCAGTTGTTTGTGTTGTGACCAAATGCAGCACGTTTCTTCAGTTGTTTGTGTTGTGACCAAATGCAGCACGTTTCTTCAGTTGTTTGTGTTGTGACCAAATGCAGCACGTTTCTTCAGTTGTTTGTGTTGTGAACAAATGCAGCATGTTTCTTCAGTTGTTTGTGTTGTGAACAAATGCAGCATGTTTCTTCAGTTGTTTGTGTTGTGAACAAATGCAGCATGTTTCTTCAGTTGTTTGTGTTGTGAACAAATGCAGCATGTTTCTTCAGTTGTTTGTGTTGTGACCAAATGCAGCACGTTTCTTCAGTTGTTTGTGTTGTGACCAAATGCAGCATGTTTCTTCAGTTGTTTGTGTTGTGAACAATTGCAGCATGTTTCTTCAGTTGTTTGTGTTGTGACCAAATGCAGCATGTTTCTTCAGTTGTTTGTGTTGTGACCAAATGCAGCATATTTCTTCAGTTGTTTGTGTTGTGAACAAATGCAGCATGTTTCTTCAGTTGTTTGTGTTGTGACCAAATGCAGCATGTTTCTTCAGTTGTTTGTGTTGTGTCCAAATGCAGTGAGTTTCTTTAGTTGTTTGTGTTGTCCAAATACTAAGCATGTCAACAGTTACAGGTTTCCAGCTTTCTTCAAAATATCTCCTTTTGAGCAAAAAAATAATAAGTAAAGAATGACAGAATTAAAACTATCCCTTTAAACTTATCCACAACCGAAGCTTATTCGAATTGTTGCAAATATACAAAGAGTCTGGTATGAATGTTAATACCTGGTGTAAAAGTGGTCTGAATCCCACATGCACGTGTGTTTTTTATCAGCTGTATTTTTGCCGGCGCATGATGCGGGACAGGTCTGATAGACACTTATGAATATGCAATAAGACCGATCTCAGGAGACATGGCCCCACAACTTCGAACTGGGCTCCCATTTGCACCCTTCTAAACAAATATTTGCATATTCATAAATATTTCAGCACTGACCTAGAACTAGATGTTGCGTTTTGGAGAGACTCTAAGAAGACCTATTATACCAAACAGATGCGTGGATTCGCAACATGGGAGAAATGAATAATTGAATCAGCTGCACTCTTTACTAGATTTAACCCCAACCACTCCAGAATAATAATAAAGAAAGAGGAATAAATAAAAAAATGCTATTTGACCATCATGAATAACCACAAGAGGACAGCTGGCCATCTATCACACGGGAAATCAAATCACTGTGGCTGGAAACACTCTGCCGGCTGCATATAGATTAGGATTACGAAGTCCCGGTGTGAAGCAGATATTAATCCCGGCTGGAATGAAAGTGTGTTGTTAATCACTTACTGATGACAGAGATAAAGTTACCTAATATGGAAAAATGACATGGAAATATGGCAGCTCATGCAACATGATTCTCATGGTGATAATGAGAGGGAAATGGGCTGGAATGTGCTGAGTTAAACAATGTAATAAAATGCTAATCTGCGATCTATTCGTCACATGCTTTGAGGTCATTCCGGTCAATCTGATATCCTAGATGGCGCACATGTGTTGCTTTAGAACAGCCAGGACGGTGCAGCCGATATCAGCTTTGACCTGCCCTTGACTGTATTCCAGAGGCAAATCCCTACCCGCAGGTGTTCTGGGTAGATTTCGGAGCAATAACTCTCCGTGCATAAAAGCTATGCTGGTAGGGATTTCCCTCCTGCTATTTTAAACAGGATCTGCATTCACTGCTGACGCAGGGAACGGCCGCTGTGGAGTGTTGCCCTTATTGCTTAACGTGATTTATCGTCATCCTATGCTCGTCAAATAAAGAGGTCACAGAATTAAAAGCAGAGAAAGTTTGGGACCTCTTGAACTTTTTTTACTCTTAAGCACACTTTTTTTTTCTAGTATCCAACCAGATTGACTCATTGACTTTGAGGATGGAGACTGCAAGTCAGCAGATTTTGCCCCAAGCTTTATGGCAGATGAAAGCAGAGCTCTGATGCAAGAGGACAGCAGGACCTCTGATATCTACTTTTCACTCAAACACTCAGCAGACATTGCCCCTGATAAAAAAAAAAAAAATTAAAAAATAAAAATGTTTAAAACATCATACTCTGTAAAAATATTTTGGTAATAGTTTTAAAAAAACAAAGATTACTGGAGTAGGTTTTACGCACACACAAATACTATTTTAGATTTTTTTTTCTTTTCACTTCAGACTTTCCTGTTTAGTTGAGCGTGCTGTTTCTTTGTGCTTTGTAATGGTTTCAAAATAACGCGGCTGGTGCATATACTACATTTAGATGATCCCATTTAGACATTCTGTTACCTTCAAGTAACTTAGCAACTACATGCCAACCAATTCTCATGAGAGTATTATTAAACTTAGATTTAATTAAAATACAAAGTTACTTATGTTGTATAAGTACAATATTTTATTGGTCACACTTTATTTTGATGGTCAGTTTGTTGAATTTAAGTTACATTGCATCTACATGCCGACTAATTCTCATTAGATTATGAGTAGACTGTTAGGTTGGGGTTTGGGTTAGGGTTAGAGTTAGTGTAAGTTGACATGTACTTGCAAAGTTTCTTATAGTCAGTTAAATGTCTGTTTAGTACCTTAGATATTAAGCAGACAGTCTACTAATAATCAAATGGACCTTCAAAATGAAGTGTTACCATTTTTTTTCCTTTTCATTTATTTAAATAATGCATTTTGATTTATTAACTTTATTTCAGATTTTTTTTTTTTATTTCAAGCATTATTGCTTCTGGTTAAACTTACTTCAGACAATTAGTCGCCTTGGAATTATAAGGTTCTATCTGCGTTCTATGATGAGATATTGAGCTTCAGATATTTTGCATTACACACCTACTGTTTGCTACAGTATGTAACAGTTCTCTTTCATACAGTAACATGACAGAGACCCTAAATCAGACCCCCTAGTTTTTCAAATTTATTACATTTGTTTGTGATTAAAAAAAAAAAAAAAAAAAAAAAAAAATATATATATATATATATATATATATCAATGTAAAAAGCTTCTTTATTTTGGTCTCTTGTCAAGACAAGATCTGAAACGGTAGGGATTAAGCCAAGGGAAGGTTCTATTACTCTTATTTTGTCCACGATTCCCCTGAGCATCTGACATCGTCACACACAGGACATGCATTAGGGCTTTGCCGTAAAACTCATAAATGGCAGGGTAGCGATTTCTCTCGTTAACTGCAGGGAAAGAGTTGAATGAAATAATTTAATAATTTGCAACTTTTTGTTTATTTTATGTTGGATTCAACGATCGCGGAATCGCAAAAAACTAGGGGTTCTGCTAAATGTGTTTTAAATGTAAATTATCAAAATTCTCTTAAGTTTGCAAATTGGTTTAAAAAACCGGCAAATGCAGATAGAAGCTTCTAATTCTAAAAAAGTCATTTTTCGCTTGGAATTAAAAGGTTCTATCTGGCAGGTTATTATTCGAATAAATACAATCAGTCTGCTTATTATTTTAGTAAAAAAAAAAATGGTGTTGTAAACAATATGTTGATGTTTGAGAAAGTTACATTTTTGCTTTCTATAACATTTATTTAATAACTTAGGATGAATATTTTTTCTTGTTCAAATTAAGCACACAAGGTTGTGCTAAATATTTTGTCCAGTGCAGATGTTATATTTATGTAATTAATATGGTAATATTTATACAAATTTTTTGCTTTATATAAATTATTGAGTTATATTTATTGTACATAAATGAATGAACCCCATGAATTAAATTAAGTATTTGCCCTTCAAGACCTAATATCAAATTTAAAACCTTTAAAATATAGCAGACAATGAGCAAATGAGTTGTTTAACATTTTAACAGTAATAAACACTGAAAATGTTTCGCTGACTGTACATAAATACAAATATTTCACATTTAGTATATTACATTTTTTAACAACTTTTCCTTTTTCAACAATGTAAAATTGAACATTTCATCACATTTCAAATCATCACATTTCCACACATCTTTTCAGTTTCAGGTTTATTTTTAATTTTGTGTGGTGCGGCATTATTCAGTCGATTTTGTGTTTCTTTCTGGTCTTTCCAGCTGTCAACGGAGCAGTCTGGCGAAATGACAAAGAAAGCTAATCCTGATTGGTCCTCGTGCGTGCATTTGAAATGCTAATTGGCTCACAGAAAGAACCTTATAGAGCAAAGATAGATTTTGTTTGTTTGTTTGTTTGTTTGTTTGTTTGTTTGTTTGTTTTTTAAATAAAAAGTCTTAAAATGTAAACAACTTATTAAAAAAAATCACATAATGTAAATAAGTTGTCATTTAATAAGAATGTCAACTCAATTTTGACAAAAATGTCAGATAGAACCTTATAATTCTAAGGTGACAAATTACTGTTTAGATTTTAGATTACTGATTTTAGATGACTGATTTCCAATTTCTGTCATGCTTTAAATGGGGATAGTGGGAGTAAATATTAAAAATAATATGCTATTTTATGCATTTTGAGAAGTATGAAAAAATGGGGAGACTTGTAAGATAGAGAGTTCACCAAAAAATGAAAAATGACTCCGTTTACTCACCCTCAAGTGGTTCCAAAATCTTTATAAAATTGTTTATTCTGTTGAACAATGAAGAAGAAATTTTGACAACTAAAAGCCTTTAACTATTGACTATCATAGTACACAAAAAAAATATTTCAGCAAAATTGTTTTAAACAATTTATATGGGTTGAATTTAAACAAACAAATTAAATTAAATAAATTGTTCACAACCACTTACCTTAAAAAAATGTAAATCCAAGAAATCATCTTTGAATAATTTTTTTTTCAGTGTAGGAAGAACAAATACTTTGTTTTCAGTCAATAGTTATAGCTTTCTTCAAAATATCTTCTTTTATGTTAAACAGAAGAAAAATAGTCAAGGAACAAGTAAAGGGTGAATAAATAGGGTATATGCACAGCTAGTGTTTCTTCCCATGCTGATAAACTTTCGGTGAACGGTTAATGTGACTTTTTTCAATTTCATACAGTTCCTTTTACAGCATCGATGTTGTAATTAAAATATAATCAGTTAGATAGACTTCAGCATTTATTTAGTTGTTCCAAGTGTAAAACGAGATGAAAAGCCGTTTACACGCACGCGCCCGTCAGGATTATCAGGCTAGCGCAGAAACTCCATTGAATATACTGGGGTAAAATAAATGTTCACATTTTAAAGACATGGCGTGGAAAAATTTAATTTATTGCAGGGCTTCTTGTACATTCCACTTTATATCGTATATCAATTAGGCAGTGAAGATCGTTGATTTGTAAAAAAATCAGATCTTAAACGTGCCGATTTTGTAACTGCATACAGTTCACCGGAAGCGTTTGACCCAGGTTACTGTAAAATTAAAAGTCTTTTCGCATACTAATGGATATACTGTACCCTATTATGAAAATGTTCATGTTTTGGGTGAATTATCCTTTACACGCACAGACATATATTTCAGCGTCCTTAAGTGCATATTGTTGCTACTGAGCATGAAAAAAATGGCAAAGTGCAAAATTTATTCCAAATAAGGGTTGTTCTGTATATCACTCAGCACTGTGTATGAATGACCTCAAACGCCTCCATTGTTTTTTTTCCACAAATGTACTAGTCATAGCTGCTTTTGAAACATTTCTTTATGAAGCTTCAAAACCTTTACACATCTTTTGTTTGGAATCAGTGGCTAAGAGAGCATACCAGACTACAAAGGTCATATCATTTCTGCAAACGGGACTTCAGTACATTATAACAAAATTTCAATGATTCTCCACTAAGGGTTCTCTTTGCTGAATTACCCCCCCCCCCCCCCCCCCACCCCCCAATAAAAAAAAAATCCTACCCAAGCTCAATTGCACTATTATCATGTTGTCCAAAAGATGCTGTTTGATAGAACTGATTCACCAACATTATTATAACTTTACATACATTTTTGTCTATTTGACTGTTGACACAAAATACTTTGTTCAATTTGTGAGTGTGTGTGTGTGTGTGTGTGTGTGTACGTGTTTTTGTGACATATCAGCACACAAATCTGTATAATGACATGGGTATGACACAGGTATTACAAAAAGCAGGTGAAATATGAGGACATTGGTGACGTCCTCGCTTCTCAAATAGCTTCTAAATCACACAGGATGAGTTTTTCCAGGGAGTAAAGCTGTACACGGTCTCCTGTGATGGTTGGGTTTAGGGGTAGGGTGGGGTGAGGGCAATATAATATACGGTTTGATCTGTATAAAATGAATGGAAGCCTATGTAATGTACCCACTTTTCACAAAAACAAACGTGTGTGTGTGTGTGTGTGTGTGTGTGTGTGTGTGTTAAGAAAACATATACACTATCAGGTGTTTAAAAATGTATTTTGTTATACAGTAACTATAGCGTAATCCTGCAAACTGTAAACGTTTTTCTTTTTGGAAACTGTGCAGAGCAGCCAACATCATGTGTGTAAATAAGGACCTGTCAGCTTTTTGCAGAATCAGAGAAAAATCTATACAGTTGTGTTTGCTCCCTTTTTTGTTTTTGCATGTTTGTCACACTTTAATGTTTCAGATCTTTTAAATATTAGTTAAAGATAACACAAGTAAACACATCTTGCAGTTTTTAAATAAAGGTTTTTATTCTTGGAAAACAAAATACAAACATAGCCCTGTGTACAAAAGTGTTTGCTACCCCTCCTAAAACTTAACTTAACTCTGGTTTATCACAACTGAGTGCAATTTCTGTAGCCACACCCAGGCCTGATTACAGCCATACCTGTTTGCAATCAGGAAATCACCTAAATAGGACCTGCCTGATAAAGTGAAGTAGACCAAATGATCCTCGAAAACTAAACATCATGCAAATTAAAAATAAATCTAAAGAAAATGAGAAAGAAAATTGAGATCTACCAGTTTGGAAAGGGTTATAAAGCCATTTTTTTAAGCTTGGGACTGCAGTGTATATCTACAAATGGCAAAAACTGTGGAGGACATCCTCAGTAGTGGCCGGCGAACCAACATTACCCCAAGAGTGCAGCTACAACTCATCCAAGAGGTCACAAAAGACCTCAAAACAACATTCAAAGAACCGTAGGCCTCACTTGCCTTAGTTATGGTGAGTGTTCATGACTTCAGCATAAAAAAAGAGACAGGACAAAAATGGTTTGCATGGCAGAGTTCCAAGACAAAAACCACTGCTGAGCAAAAAGAACATTAAGACTCATCTCAGATTTGCCAGAAAACATCTCGATTATCCCCAAGACTGATGAGACAAAAGTTTTTGGAAGGTGTGTGTCCCATTATGTGTAGAATATATGTAACACTGCATTTCAGGAAAAAAAAAAAACATCCTACCAAATGTAAACCAGTAAAATGTGGTGGTTGTAGTGTAATAGTCTGAGGCCATTTTGCTGCTTCAGGACCTGGAAGAACTGCTGTGATGTCTGGCCATCTGTTAGTGACCTCAAGCTGAAGCAACCAATTCTAAATGGCTAAAGAAAAGCGATATTAAGACTTGGCCTAGTCAAAGTCCTGATCTGAATCCAATTGAGATGCTGTGGCATGACCTTAAAAAAGGTGGTTTGTGCTCGAAAACCCTCCAATGTGACTGAATCGCATCAATTCTGCAAAGATAAGTGAGCCAATATTCCTTAATAATGCTTGATTGCAGTTGTTGCTGCTAAGGGTGGCCCAACCAGTTATTAGGTTTAGGAGGCAAACACTTTTTCCACACATGGCGATGTAGTCTTGTACTTTATCTTCAGACCTGGTCATCTTTAAACCTGGTCAGTAACGTTCTAGTAATCCTCAATGCAGTTTGAATCTAAACTTTTACTTTAAAAAAAATAAATAAAAAATCATTTTAGGAGCCAAAGTTGAGAACTCCTGGTGTATGGAAAATTGATTGAACTGTGTGGAAATAATTTTGAAGTATTTAAGCAGAAGTTATATTTTTCCAATAATATAGAATAATCAAATGTTTGTCAACAGAATGTCTAAAGGAACCATCAGAATAAAATGTTACCAATATATTTACAGTGTAGGAACCAAGGAACCAATATAATTTTTTTGAAGTCAGGTAAAACCACAGAATTTCTATCAAAGCACCAGTTTTATTGTCCTCAAAATCCCATGCTTATTTTATTCTCACTGTAACATTTAGTAGCAATTTCTGAGTGGAAAATGTTTCACCATTTGTTTTTCTCAGTGTATTCTTAACATATTGTTTTAATATGCTCTGCTTGTGACAGAAAAAACTGACATCGAACAAGCATTAAGCAAATGCAGTTATAGTTCTGGCTTTGTGTCATTGCTAATTAATTTGCACATTAAGTAAAGCTGGAAGCCACAGGGTCCCCAGACAGTGTGTAGAGATAACCGTTATTGAAGACAGCCGAGATTTTGATCATCTACATTAGAAAATTATTTAATCTGCCATTATGTTCCATTACCAATGATTTAGATGTAGGCGAGACTGTGACTCATCTGTCAAGTCTTTGGCTTGCTTTTGTTACTCCCACAGAACTGAATTTTACTCTACTGAATCTGTTCTACTCCACTGGGCTCCTCACGTTCACCAAAGACTTTGGCTGAATTAAATCTTGTAATTATTGGGCCAATTAATTTCTTTCCAAGTCATTCAAATCTAATTTCCCTTTTCTAGTGTCTTGCTGTGTTCCTCTCTGTCTTTCACTTTGCAACCAGATAATAATTGAAGCGATTGCATTTGTTTGATTAAAAAGAATATACAAAAAAAAAGTGGTGACATATTATGTGACGTTATCACCTTTTGCTGTTTTAATGTGTTAAATTTAAATTCTAGTGTTGTGTGATCCTTTTAAAATGCATTTTAATTAGCTGATTTTGTGCTCAAGAAATATTTTGAATTATTATAAACATTGAAAACATTTGTGTGTCCTAATATTTATCAAGAAAACATGATAGAGATTTTTAGAGATTTCCTAATTTAGTAACGATTTATAGTCACTTTTGATTAATTTAATGTGTCCATGCTGAATCTGTCTCTCTGTCTCTCTGTCGGTTTCAACACAAGTCACACTCAGGTCAGTTAAAATAGATGTGACTTTAATGTAGTATTAAATATTTTTTGTTTATTTATTTTTTTTAAATATGTTCTTTTGTGATTCCTGAAATGCAAGTCAAGTGTTACCATCAAGCAGTTATTATTTTTTGCATTACAACCTGTAATCAATCATGACATGCAGTCGAGAGTCATGTTAATTTTTTTTAGTGAACTGGATAAAACATCTGAAACAGTTTGCAGTTTGAGGCAACATCGATTACACAGTGAAAACTCACTTTAGTACATGCCTGACAGTCATTATGACTTGAAATGGGCCAATAAAAGGGTGTATATGATCTTGTGATGTTAGTGAACTCATTCAGCAATCCAGTTCACGAAGAGTGACTGAACTAAACTGGATGAACTACTGATACGAGTGGCCATGAATTGACCATTTCAGTGAAACTTACACTCACCAGCTACTTTATTAGGTACACCAGTCCAACTGCTCATTAACACACATTTTAATCAGTCAATCACATGGCAGCAACTCAGTGCATGTAGACATGGTCAAGACGATCTGCTGCAGTTCAAACTGAGCTACAGAATGGGGAAGAAAGGTGATTTAAGTGACTTTGAACGTGGCATGGTTGTTGGTGCCAGAATGGCTGGTCTGAGTATTTCAGAAACTGCTGATATACTGGGATTTTCACGCACAACCATCTCTAGGGTTTACAGAGAATGGTCAAAAAAAAAAAAAAGAAAATATCCAGTGAGCGGCAGTTTTGTGGCCGCAAATGCCTTGTTCTTGAACATGGCAATGAGTTCACTGTACTTAAATGGCCTCCACAATCACCAGATCTCAATCCAATAGAGCACCTTTGGGACGTGGTGGAACCAGAGATTCGCATCATGGATGTGCAGCTGACAAATCTGCAGCAACTGCGTGATGCTGTCATGTCAGTATGGACCAAAATCTCTGAGGAATATTTCCAGTACCTTGTTGAATCTATGCCATGAAGGATTAAGGCAGTTCTAAAGGCAAAAGGGGGTCCAACCCGGTACTAGTAAGGTGTACCTAATAAAGTGGATCAGAATTGACATTTGCAAAACAGTGGGTGAGGTGCATTTTTTCAAAACAATGCTTACAAATAGCAAAACACGCTGGATTATCTGCAAAAGCCAGTCTCTTGCTCAAAATCCTTAGTTTATCTCTCAAAACAAAATTTCTGTGTCAATGAACATGTCAGTGCCGTCAGAATGACAAGTCCTTGCGTCAGTGTACAGATAAGAAAGTCAAATGACTTTGTCATGTTGTCAATACTCTGGTGGGGTGATCTGATGTAAACTATGGCTATAGTATTTTTATTTTTTGCTGTTTGTACTGTAATTTGTTGACAGATCATGTCATTGTGATACAGAAAAGAAAAGACAGCACTGCATAGCACAAAGCAACTGAGAAATGTGAACATAGAACAACTTTGAGATGCACCTTTTTTTAGAAAAAGTCAAGATTTACTTGTGAGAAATTTACCAATTGTAGACAGATTTGTAACAACCACAGAGAGTCAGTATGGCGATAATAATATGCCAAAACAATCTGAATTTGAGTTGTGTTCATTTGAATTATTGACAAATGTAATTCAATAAATCTGAATTTTTATATGCCGTTAAAAATTGGCCTACTGACCTACTTTCTGCTGAATCTGAATTTCATGATCTGAATTTCTGGTTTTGAATTTTAGGATATTAAATTTGATGTTCTAAATTTCTTTATCTTGAAAAATTTGAACTGTATTTTTATACACTGGATATCTTCAGTCTATAAATTCAGAACAAAAAAAATCTGAAGTTTGAAAATACGCTCATAAAAAAATTCAGCCTTGAAAAATTCAGTTGTTTTACATTTCAGATGTTCAATATTCAAGTAATGAAATTCAAATTAAGAAGTTCAAATATAAAAATTCAGATTTATTAAATTACAATTGTCAATAATTCAAATTAATACAATTCAAATTCAGATTGTTTTGGCATATTATTAGCTCCATAAGTCAGGACCTTGGTTTAATGTCTCATCCGAAAGACTGCACTCACTGAGCAGTATAGAGTCCCCAACAGTATACTAGGGTATTATGACCCACACAGACTGCAGGTTGAGTGCTCTCTGCTGGTCTCACTAACACCACTTCTGGCAACAACATAGCTTTCCCGTGTGGTCTCCCATCAAGTACTTACTAGGTGCAGCCCTGCTTCGCTTCAGTGGGTGACCATGTGAAAGTTGCAGAAAGCTAGCTGATGCCTGCTTTTTTGATGTGCACAAGTGACATGATGTGCAGATTGAACAGGTTGTTTTGCGAATTTCAATTCTGATCTGAGAAATGTACCAAAGCCACTGAAAAAAACTGTAATAGACTATAATATTATTAATAATAATAACTTACATCTTGGATACACAAACTTTGGGTGAGCAAATTATCTACTAATTATTATATTTTTGCGTGTATATCTTTTATAAGTTTACAGTATTGTAATTTTGTAAATTAAAACTATAAATTTTAAGACCAGATTTCCATTCAAACATGTTACTTCCATTTTGGAATTGATTATAATTGCTTAAATTTTCATCAAATAATCAGTAAATGTTGACATTTAGCTGACAGTTTTTAACAATCATCTCCATTATTTCACCTGATTAATTGTTATTTTTTATTATCATAGAGGTTTACAATTTTTGCAAATTTGTACCAACAAGTTCAGACATTTTAAAATAAGTTTTTAAGCTTTTTCCAAACAAACATGACAAATAAATTTAAATTTAAAATACTTTAGATGGTGTTTTTGTTTACCTGAATAAAATCATGGGCTGGTGTCCACAATTTAGCTAATTAAAATGCTGTAGATATGTGAATATTAACTAAACACTATGTCTAAATTATGACATAAATGATGTCCAGTTTAGACAGATACAGTTGGCAAAATAAATTTGATGGCATTATTACGTTTTCCACTTTGTTTTGTTTTTGTTTACTTTTTCCACACCATTAGTGCATCCCAGTGTCACCTTGACCCTTATTAAAACCAAACCCATTCCAGCTCATTTCGCAAGGCCTGCTGCTTCCTTCATTTGATGAATGGAGCCAGTTCTTTAGAGGATTGCAGTAATACTCAGTCATTTAAATTAAGTGGACAAGCACACCCCCATGAGATGAAACATTTAACATTGAAGATTTTCCGGCATCAACATGTTCTGCTGGAGCATAAAATGAGTGTGTGTTTAAGCTGTGTTGGTTAACTAAATCCTTCACATTGAGGCACTGGCATCTGTGAATGCTCACGCGCACACATACACACACCTCCTTTTTAGCCTACATTATCCCTTTTAATCATTTTGTGGCTTTTCAGCTGTCCTCTATTTTTAGCTTCTCTCGTGTTGTGCGTCACAAACCAACTTAATGTCATTTCCTATCTGATAAGGATCAATACAAGTATTAATACTGCCCGTCATTCAACCAAAAAACATCAGACTGCTAATTTCTGCCCTTGTAGTTGAAGGTGAACATCTTTCATTTGAACGCAGTTTGTGATACTGTTAGGACAGCAAAGAGACTTGCCATAAAAGAGCTGTTCTTCATCTTGAAGGCCTTTTCATGAACAGCATCTGATCTCATGAGGAAGCTAGTTTTTGGATTTCAGACTCTGTTCCCCTTTTCGGGGTTATTCATGATCTGCTGAAAGTAATTTGTTAGATCTAATAAGATTACTTGTAATATTTGATGGATGAACTGTGAGGAGAATAATGGCAGCTCATTGAACCCAGATTTCTTCTTCTTCATTTTTTACATTTAAACGGTTATTTTTCAGTTTAATGAAAAACTACCCCATAATTCATGTACAACATCATGGAGCGCAGGGAAAAAAGTAGCTTGAGTGTCTTTTTAAAGCTCTGTCATAACTAGAGCTATAAATGACCTCTCCTGACCCCGATTTCCATGAACAACTTCTTCTTCTTTTTTTTTTTTTTAATAAGGTGCCAGACAGACCCACTTGGTAAGGAGAGATAAAGGAATGTGAAGAACATAGTTTTAAAGCAGGGCTGGAAATGTTACTTTTAAAATCCATTTAACAACTGATTTTCAAAATACACTACCTTACAAAAGTCTTGTCGCCTATATCGACTTTTTAGGAACAACAAATAATAACTGGACTTCTAGTTGATCATTTGGTATCAAAAGTGGCTTATATGAAAGGCAAAGGCCTCTAGATTATGATTATTTTACCAAAATAAAATATGATCAAGTCTTGATTTTTAATTATTTTATTAGAACAGTAAGGTCTGACTTTGCTTAGACAAAAGTCTTGTCAGAAATAATGTACAGTATAGAATAAAAAATCATGGTGCAGTGAAAAAAAAAATTAATATGACTCCCATTTGGACGACTGCATCCATACATCTCTGCAATGACTCAAATAACTTGGTAATAAAGTCATCTGGAATGGCAAAGAAAGCATTCTTGCTGGACTCCCAGAGTTCAAGATTCTTTGGATTCATTTTCAATGCCTCCTACTTCATCTTATCCCAGACATGCTCAATAATGTTTATGTCTGGTGACTGGGCTGGCCAATCCTGGAGCACCTTGACCTTCTTTGCTTTTAGGAACTTTGATGTGGAGGCTGAAGTATGAGAAGGAGCGCTATCCTGCTGAATATCACACGACTCCATACTGAATGTAACCCCAAACCATGACTTTTTCTTCACCAGCCTTGACTGATTTCTATGGGAATTTTGGATCCATGCGGGTTCCAATAGGTCTTCTGCAGTATTTGTGATGATTGGGATGCAGTTCAACAGATGATTCATCAGAAAAATTTACCCTTGCCATTTTTTCCAGATGATCAACTAGAAGTCAAGTTATATTTGTTGCTCTTACAACAGGAATCAATGACAAGACTTTTGTCAGGTAGTGTACATGCAATAATTTTACATGCTTACATGCTTTACATGCTTTTTGGTGTATTTCATAAATTTTTTTTAACTAAACATTAAAAATACCTAACAAGCAAATGAGGTATGTAAGACAAAGGGTAAAAAACACACATTTATTCATGAAATGTACAGCTTGGTTTTCCTCAGCACGTTTTTTTTTTATTCGACAACAGTTCTTGATGGAAAAATATCTAGACATGGATGAAGGATGAAGAGAACATGATGCATTGGGAGCCGGGGTGTGTATACTTTCTGTACTTGGTGATTGTTGTAAAGCGTACATATTTTTCTTCTGGGAAATGTGAGTATTAGTTTCTGAAGGGCAGTACTAGGGGGAGGAAAACAAAAAAAGATCACATCTTGTTGAAACGTTTACACCCCCTGCTGTTAATGCATTGTGTTTTGTCCTTGAGCATCAGTAAATGTTTTCACCTTTTGTAACAGTTGTGTTTGAACCTCTCATTTGTTGTAGAAGTATGAAAAGAGGTATCTTAAAATTATAGAGTCACTGTTGGAAAGGGTCAAATATGCAGAAGATAATAGAAAACTAAAGAATGTGCAAGATCTGGAGGATTGTACTGAAGGACAGCAGGCAGTTTGGTTCAATCCACACAAGAGGTTTTCAGGCAACTATTACAAAACATAAAAAACAGTTTCAGACAGGCTCACACTTTCGCATGGGGCAATAATAATAAATTCAGCTTTGTTGTTTTCAATGAAAGGTTATTTTGGGGTTCTCAGATGCAGAATTTATCAATGTTGGGAAAGGTTCTATACTGTAAGGATACTATAACATTTACATTTTTCAATATGCTTGCACATTTGCATGTATTTGTCTTTAATTATAGCTTAAAACTGCTTCTGCTATGGCCTTTATTAATGGCAGTGCCTATTGAATTGTTTGATTTATTGATGAACCGCTTATGACAGAAGTAATCAAAATCACATCAATGACAGTTTACAATCAATCAGGTATTCTGAAAAAGAATAATGCTGCCATGCTATGCTGATGCATATTTCATGATTTACAGTAAAAGGAGCATGCAAGCCTATACTGTATGTGCATGTGCAGCACTTCAGAACTTACCAGCTTTTTATTGAAGAAATGTGAGAATAAAATACAAACTAGAGAGAATAATGGAATTAGACAAGGGCATTTTAATGTGTAGGCTGCTGGACAACGAAGTTGAGCATCCATCTGCAGTACTTTATTCAATAGAGTGGTCATGCAGGCAATGGTCAACACCAGAGCAAAACAGAAGCATACAGGCAATCCAAAGTCTTAGTCTAAACAGGTAAATCGTCAGGTTAGGCAGCTAGGAATAAAGACACGATAATCAGGGCAAGGATCGATACACAGAAAGACTCAGCTCCGATGTGTGTGTGAGAGCTGTATAAATAGTCCTAGAATCAGTCTGGGATGAGCTTCCATCTCTGTGTGCGCAGTCAGTGGGTGAACTGCAACTGCATAAACAGGTAAATATGGGGTTTATAGTAGTTCTTTTGGTGGCAGATTTGTAGTTCTCCAGCAATCTGTATGGACTAGATATCTGGTGATTGTGAAAGTTTTCCTAAAACTATTGAACAACCCCTATCGATCCTCTTCAAATGTTGACTACTGTACATCTTTTGAATCTCTAGGTATTATGAGTAAAGAATGTCAAATAAAAGCGGAATACTTAAAATTCCCAAAATTTTCATTTTGTATACATAATAAATATCAAATGGACATTTTGCAATTTAAATTTTTTTGCAATAACTCATTTGAATTTAAATGTATTAACCTTCTATACCTAAAGATGTTATGTAAACAAAGTCTTATTTTAATGAATATAACTGTTAAATAAAACTGATTTGTTTAAATGCACCCACATTGATTAGATATATTCACTGAGAAATGGATATTTAAAGAAAAAGATTAGTTTTTATAAGAGGCTGTACTCATTTTTGCTGAGCACTGTATATGTATTTTTTCTATAATCAAGAATGAATCTCCATAGTAACTTAATTCAGCTTAATTTAAGACTAGAATACACAAGACATGTCACTCGTATAGTTTGGAATGAGGAAAAGTGTAACGTTCAACATGGCGAATGAAGCTCCGTCTTCTAGTACAGGAGCCAATCAGAGATCGCTATAGACTGACGAATCTCTGGAGGAGGGGTTCAGACCAGACGTGAGTTTCTGCAAATTTTGTGTGATTGGAACATTTACAAATGAAAGACTAAGTTGTTGTTTTCGTGCATACTGCTCGAGAGGTGTTTTAAAGATGGCTACTGAGTGAAATGACTTACCTTAAAGGGACTTTAAACAAGGGTAAATTCAGCCAGTATAGCTTCAAAGTGCTCGGCATCAGCACTGGAGTGATCGTCATGACAGCAGTCAATTACATTAAACCACAACACAACTCAAAAAATACAGCTTTTGTTAGCTAGTTGAAAATACAGTACACAGACACAAAATTTAGTGCTTTAATATGTGTCCATTTTAATACAAGATGCCTCTCTTCTGATGCAAATTATCATGAAGTGCAGCAATACGGTGTGTTTTAGTGGTCACTATTTACAAAATTATTTTTGGATTAATCTCCAATAAACTCCAAGATGTGGGCTTGAATGGAAGCCTTAAAGTCCATGTAAAATCGAAATTCACAACATTTATTTATAGTGTGGGTTGTTATTATTTAGTTAATCTGTAAAAGTTAATTCGCTGCAAAAGAATTGTAATCTTCAAATCAAGTCTGACCATTGCTTCCGCATTTGGAACATACTAAAGTAAAAGTCTCAGCAACTTCCATCTCACATGTTAAAATGCTACATTCAATGGCAGAATTCTAAAGGCTCGTACACAGCGGGACGTCAGCGTTTTTCCAAGATATTTTTCCAGATTCAAACCCAAGCGATTTTCACAGGCGTCGAGCAGAAGAGTATGCAGAATCACTCCTTGACAATAGATGGCGCTACACAACTTTAAGCTTCTGACACCCGCTTGTAACACAGAACAAGAAGACAAAGTTAACATGCTTGTTGTTATGGATGGTTCAAGTAGCAGCTGCAGCTCTAGCGATGAAGAAATTATTATTTTTCACCAGTGCAATAAGCAGCTCCACATTCATATCGCCTCTGGGCGTCTTCTTCAATGTGCGCTTGCATTGACAGTGTTGCGCTTGAGCGCCTCCAAGTGCTGTTTACTGTAACTTCAGCAGCTCCGTGCACGTGAACAAAAGTGGCAATCTGATTGGTGGAGAAGGTTTTGATGCGGCGCGTCAAAACAACAAAACAAGCATGAGGCGTTTTTTTTTAAAAATTACGCTTTTGCGCCTGCCGTTTTGCGTGTTGGTGTGCATGATCACATTGACGTCCTGTATTTAGTCATGAGGCGTTAAACGTCGACGGAAAATGCGAGCAAAAAACGTCTCGGCCTTGAGGGTGCTTCTCAATATCCTTCCTAGTTTCCTTGTTCACTCCTCCATCCCAGAATATGGTATAGGTCAGCCATCTTTTAAGACATCCCAATGTTATATGTACTTTGAGGAGGCAATGCATTTCTAGTGCGAAGTTACAGTAGTCTTGTAGTAAGCATATATTCTCTTAGTTATCACCAAAGCGCTCTATATTTTTATGTGCATGATTAAATTGTTATGCTGTCTCAGAAGACTGGCTGAAATCAGTTTTATGACGTGCCTATGTGCACAAATGCTGCCTTTAGTGCCACTGCCTAATGTGCAGCAAGGCAACAAGTCAGCTGCCTTTGAATGCAGCCATGAATTCATATATGGCAATTAAATCACCACACAACCTCTGTATTTGTAAAAAAACTCGCATTAGGTCATTCGACAAGGCATTTTCATGCCGATCGTGAGAGAAAACACCTGTATTCTGGATTCGTCTGGCTTTTAAGTCACCAACTAGCCCCTGCAAATGGTGAAAATTCTTTATGTCCCCCTGAGAAACAATTACTGTCCAAATAGGACTTGGGCTGTGACTGAAGTCAGTAGTTTTATGCTTCTCTTCAAAGATTCGGCTTGTTAATAGCAGGTGTTCATCACTAATGTTCAATCAACACTTAATTAATCGCTTAATTATATCATTAACTTTAACACAGTCTCAGTGTTATTTTAACAATCTGTGGCTCAAATAAACTCTTAGGGGGGTCAATTGAACTCAGTTGAACTTAATTGAACTTTTTGGTTAATTTAGCTGTAAAGTTATATTTTTTTGAAAGTAACGCAGGTAGAAAATCAGTCTTACCTTTAAAGCCAGATGTGACGACACATGCACTGTGATAAAGGCATGTAGCAAAGAAGAGGAAACCCATACATTTTCAATGATGTTCTAGAGGAAGAATTTAAAAATATATACATTTAGATGTTGATTACATTGTTCAGAAGACAGAATTGTTTTTGAGAAAGAAGCCTCTCTCTCTCTCTCTCTCTCTCTCTCTCTCTCTCTCTCTCTCTCTCTCTCTCTGCTAATCCAACGCAATCTCACGGCAATTTGTAACTTTTTGATTTAGTGGCTAATTCGTATGAATTCGTACGATCTAATTCGTTCAAACTAGTACGATTTTGCTCAATACCTAATGACGGTTGGGGTTAGGGATAGGGTTAGGTTCCACGCCTCCTTTGTAAAATCGCATATTTTCGTACGACTGAACTCCACTAAACTGACAAAACGTAAAATACTTACACATTTGAAAATACTTTGCACATAACAGCTGCACATATAATGTTGTATATAGTAATATACCTGTACATACACTTGTCAAATTGTATATTGCATTCACTGCTTTTTAAAATATATTTATTATCTGTTTTTTTTTTGTCCTGTCTCTGTAATTCTGTTGCACTGTAGAAGCTCTGTCATGAAAACAAATTCCGCGTATGTGTGAACATACCTGGCAATAAAGCTCTTTCTGATTCTGATTCCTCGTGAGATCTGGCTAATCAGTCTTCTGTAATTAATGCTGATTTAATGAAGAGGTAATAAAACATTGAGTGCCATAAATGTATGTTAGATTTTAAATGATGTAATAGTAAAATGTGTTCGTTTTAAATACCAAACTTCGCAGCTTGAATGTTGGTTAAAGTGCTTTTATTATTAGGTCCATAAATGCGGAATCTGTGATGTACAGTCATTCATACTAGCTCATAGCACATTTTTGATATTATTTCATGTGTTATCTGAGTTTGCTATGGTTTATGAATTTACGTAGGTATTGTAGGAATTTTAAGAAACATTTGGAGGAACAGTAAGTAAAGTAAAGTTTAAATCTGTTATATATGCATATTTTCAAAACAGTGATGTGCTGATCTGTATACAGTAGGTATGACTCAACTATGTTATGTGGGAAAACAATTGCCTTTAAAGGGCACCTATTTTACCTTGTTCAAGATTTAAGATGTTATTTGTGTCTCCAGATTGTGTCTGTAAAGTTTCAGCTCAAAAAACCAATCAAATTATTTCTTATACCTTCCAGAATATTGGAATTGTCTGCTCTGAACACAATGTAGCTGTTTTTGTTGCCTGTGCTTTTAATGCTAGTTTTCTCTTCCCATCATTCCCACATGCCTGTCAGAGGGTGCCTCAATCTTCACCTCAGCTTTGTCAGATAAACAGTACAGTGACAGACATGAAGGAAGCAGATCTCACGTAACATTTATGAGAAATACTACAGTAAGAACTTTCCTAATGACTATTTGATGTATTTGTTCAGGAGTTAATTCAAGCCTTTCTGCAACGACGAGTCACACACAATGTCGATACATAGTTCATGTACACCCACACAGTGGACATACACACACAGAGCGTGTTTAACTTTGCACTGTTTTTGCACAGCAAATGTGACAGGATACACGTTAATATCCACTGATGTATGAATATCGGTTATGTTAATGTACAAAATAAACCTACTGTAATTTAACGTCCACAACCTGGGATTGATGAAAAGCGTCTTCTTTTATAATTGCACTGACACGCAGCTGTGGTGATAAAGCAAAGATGGTAAAATCGCTGTAATTCATTACAAACATGCACTGTTTTAAAAAAGTTTTAAACTTATTGAACTCATTTTTAAACTTGTTAAACTTGTAAAACTCATTTTTGATCACATTTGTTGTTGATTAATGATCACACAGAGAGATGAACAGATCTTTTAATCCCAGTTGCATTGCGCACGTGCTGTCTTGCTGATATGATTATATAAGTTAATAGAGAGACATGTTATTATGCGTTTGTCAATCAATTCGGTGGGCGGAGAAACCACACTTCTATGTCACGTTGTGGTGAGCCTCAAAATGGGAGGGATTTGGATCCTATTTTAACGTCAGGAAAAAAAAAAAGAGACTTATTGTGTTTATATCACCCCAAAATGACTGTGAACACACTGTATCTACACACAGTTCTGTCCAAACAGCTTACAAAAGATGATTTTCATCATACTCAGTCATACTCAAACGTAAGAGAATGTGTTTTAATTTAAAATTTACTACAGAACTATTTGAGTGTGTTTTGCAAACATTTCAGTGTTGGGATGTATGAGCCTGGATGACTAAGCTTTAAAGAAAAAAAGCCTGCAACATGATTCAAAACGCAGCAGAAAAATCTCACTGCTAATGTAAGAATGTATTGCTGAGAGTTGCTCGGGGTGCTGATTATATTTCTACAGCAGTAGGATAATAGAATTGCTTTTGCATACTTGATATGACGTGTCATTAAAAGTGTCATTTAAATAGAAGATTTAAATATAACATTATAATAATTTTAAAAATATATATTATTTTATATTTTGTATTAAGATTTCTGCAGCAATGTAACAACAAAAACTGTCATTATCATTATTATTATTATTAATTCATTCGTTTTCTTTTCAGCTTAGTCCCTTTATTAATCTGGGGTCGCCACAGCGGAATGAACCACCAACTTATCCAGCATATGTTTTACACAGTGGATGCCCTTCCAGCTGCAACCCATCACTGGGAAACATCCTTACACACTCATTCACAAAAATACACTACGGACAATTTAGCTTACCCAATTCACTTATACTACATGTCTTTGGACTTGTGGGGGAAATCGGAGCACCCGGAGGAAACCCACGCGAACACGGGGAGAACATGCAAACTTCGCACAGAAATGCCAACTGACCCTCAAACCAGAGACCTTCTTGCTGTAAGGCGATCACGCTACCCACTGCGTCACAATGAAGCCTATTATTATATTATATTATATTATATTATATTATATTATATTATATTATATTTTATTATATTTTATTATATTATACTATATTATATTATATTATATTATATTATATTATATTATATTATATTATATTATATTATATTATATTATATTATATTATTGTTGTGGCTTAGCTTGTATCTAAGGGCACATGCATACAAATACATTCAAACTTTCCTAAGCAATTAAAAAATGTGTAAAAACATTAACAAATTATATTTTTAACTACACAATTAACACAATTAATTAATTTGAAACATTATCACATACAATAATAAATGTGAATAATAATAATTATCATAATAAATCAATAAATCAATGTTCTCTTTTTAATTTTTTTACCACTTGACGTTACATAAACTTCATGTTACTAATCCTGGAACTCATATTTGCTTCTCAGAGGTACATATTAAATTCTAAAAGTGAAAAAAAATCCAGATTTTTTTGACACTAATGTACCTCTGAGGTACTGTTTTGAAATGGAACAACCCCGTTTACTTCTGCGAGTATATCCTTTTAAAACTTCCTCTAACTGTAACTTTTATCTGACTTTGCTGCCTTTTTTCACTCCCTAAAGTATGGTCTGTGATTGAAACGCATGCACATCCTTTCTATTTGCCAGCTTAATAATATCCCAGCCCTCATTATTGAGATTAGGAAAGTAGAACACATGCATACACCCATGCATTCATCTACGCACACGGCTATGAAATATGCCAACAGATATCTGAGCTTCCCCTCCTCCATACATGCATATGCACACTCATATTAGGATGATAAACAACTGCAACCCACACACATACAGCACACACACACTAACTTAATAAGCATCCAGATATCATGAATTCAAATCATGCTATTTAGCAAACTGTGCTGTTCTGATAACAGACGCTCCCTGGTCAGGGCTGCTGTAACTGGGTGCAGATAACAAGTAATTATAACTGTTATTAAACAGATGAAGATAGTCTGCATGGGGTGGCCATGATTGTGTGTTGAGTCTGGCGATAAGACGAAGCAGGTTATTTCGGTTACCTTAAAACGGGGAATGCATATGTGTGCAAATCATTTTAGTGCAAACGTGTGCAGATGAGGTTGGATGTGAGCGTAAACCTGTGAGAAGCATGTTCAGTAAAGCAGAAGATGATGTTTTGCACTTGAGGTATGACTTGGTGATGGAAAAGGCTGGAAAACCATGTGTTAGTGTAAAAAATTCATTCCAAATGAATCAAACTGTTACCTAAAGATGAAATGTGTTAGCGTAAAGTCCCCAAGCATAAAATAGCTAAACACTTCATGCTGAATTTTGAAGAATCTTGTGTATGTTTTGCTTCAAGAGTCAAACCATACATTTGTGATATTTCATCTAATCATTTATCGCTTAATAGTTGCATTACTTGGTTTAATTATATCATATTTCATAATAATCAAAGCACAACAGAACAATGTGTAAAACATATGCTGGATAAGTTGGCGGTTCATTCTGCTGTGGCGAATGAATGAATGAATGAATGAATGAATGAATGAATGAATGAATGAATGAATGAATGAATGAATGGAAAATGGAAATAAATGAATGAATAATTGATCCATATCACTGTTTTTGTCTGGTAAACTATTCACAACCTTTATTATGCAAGATAGATGAGGATGATAATACAAAAGAAGATGAAAATGAGCATGAATTTAGACTTATCTGACTAGCAAAACCCCAAGAAGTGTTATTATTCATAATAGGAATGGAAAACTTTGGTGTTTTGTGAAATTAAAACCAATGACATGGAGAACTTTGGTAACACTTTACAAAATGGGTACACTAAAACCCAATAAATAATGCTAAACCAATGCACAACCAGTTGAAATACGTGGTTTCATTTCATTATCAGAATCAAAATGAGCTTTATTATTTGTGTGTGTGTGTGTGTGTGTGGTTTACAGGAGCTCAGGGTACATACAGTACATACATAATGACACCGTATTGGCTGCTTGTTTAACTGGGGAGTGACTGTTTAGCTAATTGCAATGAACCCTTTATTCGTATGCCATACCTGCATGTAGATAAATGTAATGATGGTCATTTCAAAGTAGCTATGCCCTTTTTGGTGTGCAGCCTTCACAACAAATGTCAAATATTTTGCAAATACAATTTATAAATGGCTGTTCTTGAGCAAACTAAAATAACCTGATCAAACTCTGGAACTAAACTACATGGCTAGCTGGTTGTTTATTATTTAGCAGACACTTTTATCCAAAGTGACTTACAAGTGAGGATGAAAGATCGTCAAATCTTCAAATCACAGGATAACTTCAAATACAGGATAGTAGGGTATATAGGGCAGGGCCGATAAACCATACTATATCGAATTGCAATAAAATGTATGTCAATAACAATAGGCAATGGACAGTGGCGTATCCCCCCCCCCCCAACACACACACACACACACACACACACGGATTATTGATGGGGGCTCCAGGTGAAGAGCGGGGGGTGGAGGGGGTGTGGAGTCTATATTTATTCGAAAGACTGGTGCTAGCATATCTGAAGGATATCACTGGACTTTTGCTGGACCCCCTGCAGTTTGCCTATAGAGCAAACCGGTCTGTGGATGATGCAGTCAACATGGGACTGCATTACACCCTACAACATCTGGACAAACCAGGGAACTACGCAAGGATACTGTTTGTGGACTTCAGTTCTGCCTTTAACACCATCGTCCCATCACTGCTCGAGAACTAACTGACCCAGCTGTCTGTCCCCAGCTCTGTCTGTCAATGGATCACCAGCTTTCTGACAGATAGACAACAGCTAGTCAGAATGGGCAAAATCACATCCGACAGCCGCACCATCAGCACTGGTGCCCCCCAGGGATGTGTTCTCTCCCCGCTGCTCTTCTCCCTGTACACCAACGACTGCACCGCAAAAGACCCCTCCATTAAGCTCTTGAAGTTTGCAGATGACACTACTGTTATCGGCCTCATCGAGAACGGTGACGAGTCTACACACAGACAGGAGGTGGAGCGGCTGGCTTTATGGTCCAGATACAACAACCTGGAGCTGAATACGCTCAAAACAGTGGAGATGATAGTGGACTTTAGAAGAAACCCCCCTGCACTCCCCCCACTCTCTATCATGAACAGCATTGTAGCGGCAGTAGAGTCATTTAGGTTCCTGGGCACCACCATCTCTCAGGATCTGAAGTGGGACATTCATATAGACTCTATTGTGAAGAAAGCCCAGCAGAGACTGTACTTCCTTCGTCAGCTGAGGAAGTTCAACCTGCCACAGGAGCTGCTCGTACAGTTCTACTCAGCTGTCATCCAATCCATTCTCTGCACATCAATCACCGTCTGGTTCAGCTCAGCTGCCAAAACTGACCTCCGTAGACTACATTGAATAGTCTGGACTGCTGAACGAATCACTGGCACTACCCTTCCTACACTTCAAGAACTGTACTCTTCCAGAGTGAGTAAAAGGGCTCGCAAAATCACTCTGGACGCCTCGCACCCAGCACATTACCTGTTCGAACTATTACCGTCTGGTCGGCGCTACAGAGCACCAAGCACAAAAACAGCCAGACACAGGAAAAGTTTCTTTCCTCAGGCCATCTACCTCATGAACAGTTAAATATTCCCCTACTGTGAAATAAACGTGCAATACTTTCTTATACTCACTTGTACACAGCACCTTATAACAATATACAATGCAATACTTTCTCCATTCGCATTGGTACACAGCACCTTATAACATGTATATTTACAACATATCTGTACATACAATTCAACATCCAGATATTTTTTACTTACTGCATCTCTGTTTAATGTCTAATGTTTAACGCCTTTTTCTTTTCTCATGTTTAATTTTGTGTTGTCACTTGTCACTTTATCTATACTGGAAGCTTCTGTAGCCAAAACAAATTCCTTGTGTGTGTGAAGCACACTTGGCAATAAAACTGATTCTGATTCTGATTCTGATTGATCTAAGAGCCAGAGCCAATTACAGAGCAGAAATGTGAAACAATGGGAATCTAGAAGTGTGTTAACTTTAGAGACGTACCGAATTTTCCACCAATAATTTATCGGCCGAAAATGTTATGCCATTTAATGGACCCTCTAATATTGTTATTGTTGGTATACTCTTTTAAATCTGGAAGCACTAACAACTTATATCAATACATATATCGTTATCGTTCAATATGGAAAACAGTTATCGAGATTGCATTTTCGCCATATCACACAGCCCTAGTGGTATCTACTGTAAATGTGTTATATCTTTCCTCCCTCCAAGCAAACAGAAAGCAGAGAGCCTATCCTACAGGTGGTTTGTCAAGCCCATTAACCTCTGTGAAGCACAATCAGATTTGCACTTTTTTTTTGTACAGTATGTGGTGTTTATAATGTCTATGGGGATGAATTGCACAATGTTTTTCCAGCATTGGTCTTTATGTTGTACACAAAACAAACATTCTGTAACAAGACTATTCAGCCGAGGACACACTTCCCTTGTTGATAATGATAGGCAATGTTTTACAAAACAGAGAAATTTTGAGTTTAAACTGCATGAACCAACCCGAGCATTAATACAGATTACCCTGATAACAAAGCAAACCATACAGTATATATCTAATTAAAAGATATAAATCAGCTCTAAGCAATTACCCATAATTTACCTGGCAGTCAGTACATTAAAACATGTCTTGTCACAACATATACAATAATAACAGAATTTCACAGCTACTGTAAACCAAATCAAATGCTACTGTATAAGGCAGATAGTAAGATCTTCTGCACTGTAAAAGAATCTATGATCAATCCTGGCAGCATGCGTTTTTGGTCATTGTAACTTATTAAGCTAAGTTAATCATGTTCTAACTTAATTTTATAAGTTACACAAGCTGTTTTAAGTCAGTTTAACTATCCCCAAACTATCCCATTAAGTCAACCCAGCCTAATTCTGAAAACGTACTGCTATATACATTTCTGAAGAGCGCCAAATACGTCCCAGGAGGTACGTTTTTGTTTTAGCGAATCCATTAGAGACCGCTGTGTACACTTTTTGAGATATCAAATTTCTCTCACGAGTGCCTGCTGTTCTCGCACAAATCCACCAGAGGCCACTGTCGACTGACTGACTGACCGATTGACTGACCCACCCTCCTCCTTCCCTAAACCCAACCAATAGTGTTTTCAAAAGCACCGACTGACCTGCTCGCCCACTTTCCTAAACCTAGCCAACAGCAATCCAGAAAAAGAAAAGCCCTCACCTTATTTTTACCACATTCTCAGGATTTCACTTTTCGCGGTTCACTTTTCGCTGCCTCGCAGTTTTGTGGTTTTTTATTTTTGAGCAATTTGACATGCTTTTTTTCTACAGCGCATTGTGTTCTGCGTCCTGATTAGCGCATTGTGTTTTGCGTCCTGACTGGCTGTAGACCATTGTCAATCAATCTCCTCCTTGCCATCTCTTCGCTACAGTACAGGATGCATTCGGCTTGCCAAATTTACACAAATCTTCGATCGTTAGCAGTGTGACTCTGAAGTGCTGTATACTTGCAAGTTTTCTCCCCACGATGTCGACGAAATGTTCTGCACCGTCAAAGGCCCCTGCAGTAGCACCCAAAAGGCAGAGGAAGATGCTAACCATCGCACAAAAAGTGGAACTTCTGGACATGTTAAAGGAAGGTACAAGTTACGCAGCTGTAGGGTGCCATTACAGCATAAATAAATGAAAATCAAATGTTTTTGATCTTTGGTTTCATTATATAATACTGAACTTATTTTTCTATGAAGCTTTGAACCTTGAAAGTGTTTCAACAAGAGAGAAAAGTGTGAAAATATTAATGCCTGTCTGAGAAAAGTGTATAAAGTGTATAGTGAGTAGTTTTACAGCCTTAAAACATCTATAATAATTGTAAAATATAAAGCTGACTACTTCGCAGATTTTGCCTATTGCTGGTTATTTTTTAGAACATAACTCACGAACTACAAATGACGATGGACCACTGTTTACATTTCTGAAGAGCGCCAAATAGGGCCCAGGAGGTACATTTTTTTTTTGCCATTTTTGTTTTCGTGAATCCACCAGAGGTCACTGTGTATGCTTTTTGAGGTCTCAAATTTCTCGCGCAAGTGGCATTTACGCCTGCTGTTCTCGCGTAAATCCACCAGAGGCCGCTGTCGACTGACTGATTGACCGATCGACTGACCCACCTTCCTCCCTCCCTAAACCCAACCAATAGTGTTTTCAAAAGCACCGACTGACCCGCTCACCTACTTCCCTAAACCCAACTGACAGTTTTAACCTATTTGCTAGCATCAGAACATGGACGCACTGGGGCGCTGTTTTTGAACATGTCAGTTTTTACAAATAGATTACCTCAAAAAAAAAAAAAAAAAAAAAAGGAGTAATATTAACAAACTATACACCAGTCTAAAGCTACAACTCTCAAGCAGCCATTGTAGCTAGATGTGAAACTTATGGAGAACGTATTTGCTAAATTTGTGTAAGTTGTACCGAACACACTTATTAGATATGGAGTAAATATCATCGTAATAACAAGACACACACGCGTTCATTGCTGCACATTATTGTTTATTTTGAAAAGTAAGAGTCTTCAGAACCGCATCCCATTGAACAAATTTAGTCCACCGATACAATAGTGTTGAATAATGGAGGGTTATTCATTTGTTTATGTCAACGTTATTTCCAGAGACCTGTTGTTTACATAGTTTACGATGTTACTTGCACGCGAAAACAGCGTCATTGTAGTAAAAAGCAAGACAATGTCATAGCCTACAGTGTTACTAATAAAATGAGACCACGAACTGAATGAAAAGTCAAAGTTACAGTTGCCAAAATAAACAAAGCAGACGAGTGATTTACGTTCTGCATAAATGATCTGTAAGCCACTTTTAGCCAGTAACTTACTTTCTAGTTTGATTTATGAAGATTTTAGGCAATGGTTGCATGATTCTTTCAATATACGGTGACGTTTATTCAAGCTGTTAGAGTGCTGGCTAACAGGTTAAAAAGCAATACAGAGAATCCAAGAAAACCCCTCACCTGATTTTTACCACATTTTCAAATTTTACCACATTCTCACCCTGTTATTTACTTGTTTATTTAATTTTTTGGCTTCTGTTATTGTCTTACCTGCTTTCTGGAACCGTTCTTCACCAGACTCGAACCCCGTCATCGTGGTCAACTCCTCTCTGCGTTTCAAGTCCGCTGACGTATGCGCCGAGTTCCTGGACAAACTGGTAACAGCGGGAAAGCCATCCATATAGAGGTAAGTGGTAAGCACGAAAAGGAATGGCGTCATACCGCCCCGTTGCATTCGTTTTAAAGATGGAATGCAGCCATATGTACTTTTGGCTACATAATTTGCGATCTTCGTAAATGTATATATGGCTACATTTTCAGAATCAGCCTATGTTACATTAAGTACTGTGGTAGTGTTTTAGATCTTGACACTATATGAATGAATGTTTTAAATAAATGAAATCAGCTTGGACATTCTGGACTAAAGTTCATACTGTACACTAAATATTCAGTAAACTACTGGCAATCTTTGAGAAAAAAAGAATGAAAAAATGTTGAATACAGAACCAGAGCAATGCTTGCTGTTTCTAAAAGTAAGCTGATCTGACAAATCGAAGAAATCCTTAGTTTCTGCAATCCTGCTTGACATTCCTAGTGCTGCAGAAATTACATGCTGTTGTTTACAGTGAAATGACAGAACACAAATATGTCGGTCTGATATGTTCAGTCATTAGATGTGTTCAGTGAGCACTGATTCACAAACACATTTACTGACAGGTGAGAAATCGCTACATGCGCACCTGACAACGCCTTCAGGCACCGTTTCAGACTCCTGCTTTTGTGTAGCTGGTCATATTTACTAACAGCAATTCATATTTATTGGGTTTCTGCTTGCAAAAAAAAAAAAAAAAAATGATCTTGAGTTCTCAGAATTAGGCTGCACTGGGCTTGCGTGAGGATCAATTTCTCCTGAGAGACGGTCATCGTTTTGGATGTACGTGTTGAAGTGGTTTAAGAGACATCTGGTGCTTTGGCTGCCAGAAAGCAGCATATATCTTAGTCATCAATCTCTTAAACCAGTCGATGCATTATTTAGAGTGAAGTCCAGTCAGATTTTTATTAACATGTGCAAGCATATATTTTTAGCATCTGGAGGAGAGGAAGGAGTGCGCCTGCATGAAAGGTTAATTGGGTCACAGTGGGCAAAGCCAGCTTATCAGCTCAAATTGAACCATATGCAGTGCTCTGTAAAAGGAAGTGATTCTGACTTTTTTTTTTTGTTAATTGAACCCTTTGAAAATACAAAAACTAATTACAGTCAATCGTTTTTTATACTGATTGTCCATCAGTATGTTGCTATTTCTAATATTGAATAATGCAGAAAACAATACATTGTTTGTGTGTTTAAAATATACACAAATATGAAGCATTCTTATGTTGAGATTATAATTTTTTTCTTTTTTTTTTTGCGTAAATGTAATTATCAGATAAAAATGTGTTTTGCTTTCATAATGGTGTGCAGCAATTACCAAACTAATAAGCCAGACCATTTTGATTGGGATTTTTCTATCAATTTTCCTGCATCTTTCATCCATCCAAACTTTTTATTTGACCTTTGAATGTCAGTTTTAGTGCTTTGCTAATGCTCAACATTGTGATTCGCAAGCGCACACACATGGACTAACACACATAAGAAATGTAAAACATGAGGAGTAAGAGCTGTTAGCTTTCAGTGCCTTTCCCTTAAGATGTGACATCATATGGATGAATGAATTTTTCCTGTTCTTAGTGGTATGTCTCTATTTTATACAGTAGTTTCTCACTTTTTTTAATTGTAGGTCAAAGCCGTTTTTACTCCATATAAATAACCTTACAAAAGTAAATATAGTTCAAATTTATTATTAACATGTTTGATCATTGATCACACACAGTATTAAAAAACAGTGTATAATGCTAAAATTTAAAACATAATCAGTGTCTGAAATGCGCAGCTCCAGATTTTTCTTACACTAAAAAAATCTGTTATTTTACGTTGCTTATTTCGGCAGCTGGGGTGCCAAAAAAAAAAAGAAATAAAATAACGGTCGTTAAAATAAATATAAGATCAATAATTAATATAATAAATATAAATAAAAGAAAGTTAAATTACAGAAATTTACCGTAAAATAGCGGGCGTTAAATTACAGAAATTTACCATAAAATAATGGATGTTAAATTACAGAAATTTACCATAAAATAACAGGCGTTAAATTACAGAAATTTACCGTAAAATAACATATTAAATTACAAAAATTTACAGTAAAATAACGGACGTAAATTACAGAAATTTTCTTCAAGTTAAATTTCTGTATTTAACGCACATTATTTTATGGTAAATTTTGTAATTTAATGTCTGTTATTTTATGATAATTTCCGTAATTTAACGCCCATTATTTTACGGTAAATTTCTGTAATTTATTGTTAGTTATTTAATGTTAAATTTCTGTAATTTTACCGTAGTTATTTTACGTTACAGCACCCCAGCTGCCGTAAAAAAAGTAAAATAATGAATTTTTAAACAGTGTACTGTGACATCACGAGCACTACTCATGACTGCTGAGATTGTGACAGACTGTGTTTATGAAACGTGCGTCACCTGAAATGTGACAGACAGGATAAAACCAAACAGATGGTTTGTTTTGGTTGAGAGAATCTGAGACATAGGAAGTGCTAAACCATCTTCTGTAAAGTGGGTTTAAAGAAGAAAACTACATGTGTTTTTGCTGCCATTCAAAAAGTGTGCATTTAAAGGGGTGGTCCATTAAAATATCATATTTTAAACTTTGTTGATATGTAATGTAGCTGTGTTAACATAAACAACATCTCTGAATGTAATACATTGGCTTAGTTAGCTTAGCAAAGCCTACAAAAATACATCTGGGTTAATGAGATCATAAACTCTTTAGGTTATGTGCATACATCCCGTGCAGTGAAGGTGCGTAGCCAGATTCACTGTAATGGTATAGCAGAGAAAACTAAAATGCAGTCCAAACATTGCTGTTTTCAAGAAGCTTGTTTTGTTTCTGTATTTGGGTTTCCAAAGGACACAACACAAAGAGAGAAGTGCTTACGCTTTAATTGTAATTATGTTCCAGAGAATTATAAAATAAGATATAGCTCTAGCATTTGACAAAGGACAGCTTCCAGAATCTCTCTCAGTTCAGTGCTGGATTCGGCTAAAAACTCCTCAAAGAAGGAGCAGCTCCAACCATAATAGCAGAAGCTGTAGATTGTAAGCCACAACCTGTAAGTATTTTTTGTTTGTTAAAATTGATCAATTGCATGCACAGTTTCTAGCGTTAATGGTATGTTGTAGCATGGATGTAAACAAGGATGTAACGGGAAATAAATAAACAACGGGAAATGCTGTTTGGAACCGTTAACAATTTAGCTACACATTCATATTTATCCGTCAAACCCCAGTAATCAGCCACAATCTTCAGCAGCGCTGCGGTGTCTCTCTATGCGCCTTCTTTCCCTGAGTTCTATCTCAAATAATGAACTCGCAAAAGATATGTGAACGTTAAGCCTCTTGAGGGTGGGCCTTCTAAGGAACTAGGAAATATGACAGTCATTTTCATGTTAGCTGAGTAGCAGTATATAATTAAAGTAAGATATATGAAAAAATTACGTGATTTAAAAAAAAAAAAGCATCAGCACACATTGCTTTGCAGCCCTTAAACACAGCCGAGCCTTAAAAATACACTCTGGACCACCCCTTTAATGGTTACATACATGATCTGTGGCTTATTTAGAGTTGAAACTTTACAGAAACATTCTGTGACTTTATGTATACTAATAACTATGTATACTAATAACAACCTTTAAGTAACTGTAAACTTTGAACATATAGTGTATACAGCTGTATTTTCATTTGTGCTGAAAATATACAATGTTTAGATGCTAGTTAAATATTTTTTAATTTTATCAAACAAGTATATTCAAAGTATATTTTGAGGGATGCTTGTAATAAACTATTTCTTATGCAAGTATACTGCATAAAATACTAGTTTATTGCAAGTATACTTCAAAATAAAATAAAAATATTTTTATAAAATACAAATAAAAAGTATTTAACTAGTATCTAACAGTAAACAGCATTCTAATATAATTGCACCATAAAAATGCTGCTTCATTTTACTAAAATGAAGACAAACCCTACAGCTGGGTTAAGCCTTCCAATTACATTTAAAGTCCATCTTTGACCCACTGGTTGAGTTCTTGTTTTACCTAAATTTGGGTTGAAATACCATTACAGCATTTTAAGCACATCTCGATTGAGCATACACATATAGACCAAGTACATGTATACTTTTTACTTTTTTAGTTTAAAAAGAGGTATGGTTACTAAAAGTTTCATATAATATACAGGTTGTCTCATCTATTATAAATCAGTGGGTGAAAACATAACATTTGAAGCATTCACATGTAATCAACAATATTTTGCATACACACTGTATATTTGTGGTTCCCACAGACCAGCATTATGAGTTTACACAATATACATAAACTTACATAAGTGTGTACATTTTCAGTTTGGACTTCCTTAGAATAATGATTTCATAGGTTAAACTATAATCCCAACACATTTAACAGTTTGTCTTTTTTTCTTTCTTTGCAATTTAAGTACTCTTAAAAAATGATTACTGCTGCTTGTTCAAACTACCTGTTTAAAATGAACTGAAACAACACAGTGTTCTTGTAATTACTTTGGCCAATTTATTTGTTTTAGGTTTATTCATTCATTAATTTTCTTTTCGCCTTAGTCCCTTTAATAATCAGGGGTCGCCACAGCGGATCGAACCGCCAACTTATCCAGCATATGTTTTTACGCAGCGGATGCCCTTCCAGCTGCAACCCATTACTGGGAACATCCATACACACTCATTCACGCACACACGCACACACTCATACACTACGGTCAATTTTAGCATACCCAATTCACCTGTACCACATGTCTTTGGACTTGTGGGGGAAACCGGAGCACCCGGAGGAAACCCACGCAAATACAGGAAGAACATGCAAACTCCACACAGAAACGCCAACTGACCCAACCGAGGCTCGAACCAGCGACCTTCTTGCTGTGAGGTGAACGTGCTACCCATCACCTGTTTTAGGTTCAGTCCTGTTAAATTTGTAAACCATTAAGTTAGCTTAAAGAGGCTCTATTATGGGTTTTTGAAAGTGACCTTCTATGCACTGTGTAACACAGCAAGTTAATGAAAACATCCAGCTGGGGTTTAAATCTGAAAGTGCACCATGTTTAAAACTATTGATTCTTTAAACGAAATTCAGAGTCGAATAAATGAATCGAGTTGGGTTTGGATCTTTTGCTTGAACGCATCGATGTCGACACCGTACATCACCAAATATATAGTTCCAGATCCGGTAAAATGTGAACGCGCATTTCCCTTCAAACACTAGCAGAGCGCTGAGGATCACAGGACTGATCATGACGCAAAGATGATGATCACTGACAGATGGAGATTCGGCTATGGGGAATAAAGAATTAAAGTTAATTTTCATAACAACACCACATATAGCCAACCTAGTGCTGTGTTTGTTCCTGTCATTTTTTCTGATGATTGATACAATAACCTACGCTGCAACGCATGAGCCAGGTCTGATCTCATTAATTCCCTCATTTTCGGTGTTGTTCTCCCCTCTCAGCTGTAGATCCTCTCTATTGGCAATAATTGCTTTGGCACCTGCCTTCACTTGTAGCTGATTAGCAGCTCTATTTCTACCTCTGTGTTCTCTGTTTCAGTGTCAGATTATTATCCTTGTTGCTCGTAACGTTATCTGTGGATAACTCACTTATGTTACTCTCTCTCTGTAGTTTGTCCTGTCCAGTTTAGTCCTGTCTAGTATGTACTCGTTTGTGTTCTCAACCCTTACCTGCACTCTGCTTTGCCCAACGACCTCCAGCTTCCTAGTGACTAGACGGGACCTCATTCCCAACTGGGGTGGTCAGCTCTCGCCAGCTCTCCTCTTCAGCCTCCACACTACCCAGCCAACGGGCTCCCTTCAGGCTCATCCAGAGCCGTTGTAAGCCATACCAGCGTTGCGCACTCGTCAAGGCCCAATGTGCGGCAGCCTGCCTAAGTTTGACTTTTGTGCCTAATAAATTGTCCTTATTTCGCCCACACCTCTGGTGTACTGTCTGGTTCGTTACAGAATAATCTGACCAATGGAACCCTCTGGTGAGTCCCCGATTCGCTCCGCAGTCAAGCGACAGGGAGCCCTACTTGGCTGTCATGAAAAGGAGTTATCGGCCACCAGATATACCGTGGAGAGTCTGGCAGCTCAGGTTACGAAGCTCACCAATCAGTTAGCAGGCTGGCTCGGAAAGTCTTCCTCAGGGTGAGCCACGAGTTAATAACCCTCCTTGCTACTCCGGTCATCCGACCCAATGCAGAGCATTCCTGACACAGTGCAAAGTGGTTTTTTCACTCCAGCCAGCTACGTATGCGGAGGATCGCGCTAAGGTCGCTTTTGTTCTCTCTCTCTCCTTACTGGTCGGGCAAGAGAGTGGGGCACCGCATTCTGGGAGTGGAACTTGGAGTGCTGCTGTGGCTACTCTTTCTTTAAGCAGGAGATGGTAAAGGTGTTTGACCAATCGGTGTTTGGTCATGAAGCTTCCCGTCAGCTAGCTGGTCTCCGTCAATCCAGAAGGTCAGTGGTCGACTACACCATCAGATTTTGCAAATTAGCTGCAACTAGCCAATGGAATGAGCCAGCCCTCATTCCTTGATTTATCGACGGTCTCAATGCTGAGGTAAAGACGAACTCTTTACTTGGAATCTACCACAGCACTTCGATCAACTTGCTGAGCTGGCCATCTGGGTTGACAAGTGCATGGATATGCATCGCCGCACCCGGAGCGTGACTCCTTAACATCGCCCACAACACTCTTCAGTTTATCCCTCAGCAACCGCTTCATCAGAGATGGAGCCCATGCAGCTCGGAAGTTAAGAAGAAGGATGGCAGTCTTCGTCCCTGTATTAATTATCGCGGGCTTAATAGCATAACCATAAAGAATCGTTATGCTTTACCACTCATGTCTACTGCCTTTGAGATTTTACAGGGTGCTAAGATGTTCACTAAGCTCAATCTTCGCAGCGCTTATCATGTCTTTCAGATTAAAGCTGGGCACGAGTGGAAGACGGCCTTTAATACCCCTGTTGGCCACTTTGAATGTCGCGTTCTTCCCTTCGGGTTAGTAAACGCTCCCTCTGTATTTCAGGCCCTTGTCAATGACGTTCTTAGAGATATGCTTAACATTTTTGTCTTTGTATGTCTTGACGACATACTCATCTTCTCTCCCTCTCCTCAGATTCACGTGCAGCACGTTTGACGAGTCCTGCAACGCCTACTCGAAAACTGACTATTTGTCAAGGCTGAGAAGTGCATCTTCCACGCCAGTTCTATTACTTTTCTTGGTTCGGTAATATCATCCGAGGGCATTAGTATGGACCCGACTAAGGTGCGCGTGGTCTTAGACTGCCCCGTAGCTGATTCTTGCACAGCTTTACAGCACTTTCTAGGTTTTGCAAATTTTTACAGTCGCTTTGTACGGAATTTCAGCCAAATTGCCGCCCCTCTAATCGCGCTTACCTCAACAAAGTCGCAGTTCGTATGGTTCAACGAAGCACAGGTCGCGTTCGATCAATTAAAGGGTCTATTCCCCGATGCTCCTATTTTATAACACCAGACCCCACTAAACAGTTATTTGTGGAGGTTGACGATTCAAACACGGGAGTCGGAGTCGTTTTATCTCAATGATCCACCAGCGAGGGCAAGTTCCATCCCTGTGCCTATTTTTCCCACCGTCTATCCTCAGCCGAACAAAATTATGACGTAGGAAATCGGGAACTACTAGCTATTCGTTTATCCCTCGGTGAATGGCGCCACTGGCTCGAAGGATCGGCCATTCCTTTCTTAGTCTGGACCGATCACCGTAATCTCACTTATCTCCGCACAGCGAAGAGGTTAAACGCACGCCAAGCACGTTGGGCTCTATTTTTCACGCGTTTTGATTTCACCATTTCTTATCGTCCAGAAACTAAGAATACTAAGCCAGACGCGTTATCTCGCCAATTCAGCACCTCAGACAGCAACCCACCCACCGAGACCATACTACCTAAGGAATGCGTTCTAGGAGCGGTCACGTGGGGCATCGAGCACGCTGTTAAAAGGCATCTGACTGGTGTCAATATCCCTAGTGGGTGTCCAGAGAATAAACTCTATGTCCCGTGCGGCGCTCGCCAAGATCTTGTTCGCTGGTGTCATACTTTCAAATTCTCCGCCCACCCAGGCATTAAGGGCAGTTATGCCACCGTGAGCCAACACTTCTGGTGGCCTTCCATGCGCCATGAAATCCAGCGTTTCGTCAAATCTTGTTTGCTCTGTGCTCAATCCAAATCTAATAACAGTCGATCAATTTTCTAAATCTGCGCATTTCATCCCCGCTTCTAAACTGCCTTCTGCCAAGGAAACCGCCTCTCTAGTTTTTGACCATGTGTTTAAGATCCATGGGTTACCTTCAGACATCATCTCAGATTGAGGTCCACAATTCGCCTCACAATTTTGGTAGGAATTCTGCCATCGCATAGGCTGTACTGCGAGTTTATCATCGGGGTTTCACCCACAGACTAACGGGCAGGCAGAACATGTCAACCAGATTCTAGGACAGCTTCTCCGTACTCTCACAGCACGTAATCCGTCCTCATGGTGCGAACAGCTAGGGTGGGCCGAATATGCATATAATTCCTACCCGACATCTTCCACCAGTCTCTCCTCCTTTTCATGCGTGTTTAGGCTATCAACCTCCCTTGTTCTCTACTTAAGAGTTTGAATCCGCCATACCGTCAGTCGAAGCATTCATTAAACGTTTTCAACGTACCTGGAGAACCCTGCGTAATGCTCTCACTAAGACGCGAACGGACCCGTCAAGCCGCTGATCGATGCCGTACTAAAGCCCCGAGATATATTTGCGGTCAAAGGGTATGGCTCTCCACTCGTCACCTTCCACTCCAATCTCAATCTCGCAAGTTAGTGCCTAAATTTATCGGACCTTTTCAGATCACTAAAATCATTAATCCCGCTGCAGTTCAACTAAGATTACCTCATAACCTCCTGTATACAAGATTCATGTGTTCATCCTGTATTCCATGTCTCTTGTATTAAGCCCGTTATTCGCTCACCCTCCCCTCCCACGCCCTCGATTCCCACTCTAGTCGAGGATTCCATTTTTAGTGTCAAGAAGATCTTAGCTGTACGCCCCCGTGGTCGGGGATTCCAGTACCTAGTTGATTGGGAGGGATATGGCCCAGATGAGAGAAGTTGGGTACCAGCCTGGGACATTCTGGATCGCTCGCTCATCAAGGACTTCTCCCGCTCTCACAGTCCTCCTTCTTTGGGAGAGCCATGAGGGGGGGGGGGGGTACTGTCATAAGCCAGGTCTGATCTCATTAATTCTCTAATTTTTGGTGTTGTTCTCCCTTCTCAGCTGTAGATCCTCTCTATTGGCAATAATTGCTTTGGCACCTGCCTTCACTCGTAGCTGATTAGGAGCTCTATTTCTACCTGTGTTCTCTGTTTCAGTGTCAGATTATTATCCTTGTTGCTCGTAACGTTATCTGTGGATAACTCATTTTATGTTACTCTCTCTCTGTAGTTTGTCCTGTCCAGTTTAGTCCTGTCTAGCGTGTACTCATTTGTGTTCTCAACCCTTACCTGCACTCTGCTTTGCCCAATGACCTCCAGCTTCTTAGCGACTAGACGGGACGTTATTCCCAACCGGGGTGGTCAGCTCTCGCCAGCTCTCCTCTTCAGCCTCCACACTACCCAGCCAGCGGGCTCCCTTCGGGCTCATCCAGAGCCGTTGTAAGCCATACCAGCGCTGCGCACCCGTCAAGGCACAACGTGCGGCAGCCTGCCTAAGTTTGACTTTTGTGCCTAATAAATTGTCCTTATTTTGCCCGCACCTCTGGTGTACTGTCTGGTTTGTTACAATTAAAGGAAGGAGCAGCAGAGACTATTATGTATGGGACTTAGTCAGACTTTGACAGGGACTTTGTCAGTAACTGTTACAATTCACATTCAATTCACTTCTTCCTCCGGATCATAAGATGTAAGTGTAATTAAAATTGTTGCCTCGTTTTGTGTAGTTTGCAAAATATGTGTTTAATTGTGTGTTATAAGCGGCTTGTAATCATGTATTTATTATATCTCAGTGCTTTTGATGTATCTCTCAGGTTAAATCTTTATAGGGCTGTTCACATGTTGCGTCCAAAACCATGTTGAAAATGTGACGCGCATTCTTCCTTTACCGATTTAAATGTGTTTCTGAACTCATGATCCTCTGCCGTTTGCCTTTGCTATGGCCACCATCAGCTGTTCCTTACATGCGGTCAATTTTCAAAATAGTTCAACTTTTGCCACTGTGTGGATTAATACTGTATGTGTGTCGCTGTTATTACTTGGGGTTAGGGTTAAGAGTAGAGTAATATGCTGCCGTTTAACTACATTGCTTTATTGCATTCCTGCATTGGGCTCACACACATACTCTGTGCTGCTTAACCATGTAGTTACACATCTGTTACACATAACCGTGGTGAGCAATTCACTCCGCGCTGAACGGAGAGTCAACCAATCACAACAGACAGGGTCATCGGACCAATCAGCGCAGATTAGCTTCGTGCTAAGGTGGGGTTTGGGAACAAAGGAATTGCTGAACGAATCATATGGGAGTCGTTGGGATAATTAGGTAAAAATAAATGCATATTATAAGACAATTAAAGTGTTTTTTGACTTTGCATGCATACCTAATGTTGGAGACCTCCAAAACTAAAATATCACCTTTTATAATGCAAAATAGGG